>PISW01014407.1:0-21288 GCA_004023785.1 Mungos mungo | reverse complement strand
CCTTGAACTCCTTCCCCATGGGGCATCCCCCACTCGGGCTTGACCTCCACTGGTGCCAGGTGGACACCTGGCTCCCAAGGGCCTCTGCAAAGTGCTGTCTCCTCCCGTTCTCCCTGCATGTGGCACGGAACCTAAGAACAGTCCCCAACACCTATTAGAATGAGGCCTGGGTGAGGGAGTTGAATTAAAACCTAAATGAGAACCAAGAAAAGAACCATTCCAACTGCAAAAAAAGAGGAGGACAAAGCTGGTTCAGCTCTTCCCCAGGATGTCAGTGAGGTGAAAATAAGGTTAACCTCTCTTTTTCAGGCTCTGGGCAACTGTTATGTGTCCATGCTCTTTTGCAAGGGTCCCTCTGGCCTGCCTCAATACTGACCGAATTCCACCAGGAATAATATCACAAAGAGGCTAAATATAGTTTGATTGACAACTTTAGCCCAAAATGCTCCCTCCTAGGGAAAAAAAATCTCCCAGTTATAAGTGCTGAAAGTAAAAAATACAAAGTCTTGATGCTGCATTAAATTAGCTAGTAAGAAACCCTTGCTCTAAAAATAGAGAGGAAAATCAGGACAACCCATACTGTGGCACACTCACAAAAACAGGCCCTTCTTTGTCTACTTTTAAGCTCCTGAATTGGGAATAAAAAACCATTCTTAGGCTTACAGAGGAAGTCAGGGGTAACTGCAGTAGGAAAAGGAAGAATAAAGTGAAGAAAGATGGTTACCTGCAAGCAAGCAGTAACGTTCAGTCCTACTTTCTTCTTTCCCAGCCAACAATAAGGTGACTACACCAGAGAGTAACAGACACATGGCCAGAGTCCCAGGGAAACATCTGAGATGCAGTCACTTGGTGTCACCAGAAGATCACCACAGAATCGCTAATGTGAGCCACTTGAGCCAACATCCCAGATATGGAAACAGCACTGTCCAGACAATGATTCTTAGTCATAATATTCACCCAATTGGAATTCCCCACTTTCCACATGCACCTTTGCCCAAAGAGAATGAGTTTATGAGGGATCTTCAAATTGGTCACAACTGCCTTCTTTGGGCCTAGGGCTCACAAAGGAAATATATCCAGGCCTTTGTCCTGATGACCAGAAAGGAAGCTAACAGCCCTTGTACAGGTCCTGCATCTTCCCTGGGAATGGCTTCTCTTCCTGAAAGCTCCACTGCTCTCCAAAAAGTACCTCAGGGAGTCCAGGAGCAGAGGAAGGAGACTGTACACCTCATCTACTCCCACTGCTTCTTCAAACCTTTCAATTCTTTAAATCTTTTATAACCACACCAATAAAACAAGACCCAGGTACCCCTTCTCACCCACCGCCTTGGCCTCCAATGTTTTCTCTGTGAAGTCTTCCACCATGGCCACAAGAGCCTTGCCACTCTCCAGGCCATGCTCCCGAATCCAGGCATAGAACTCCCGTGGTAGGATGGTCAGGAACTGCTCCAGCACCAGCAGCTCCAGGATCTGCTCCTTGGTGTGCAGCTCAGGCCTCAGCCACTGGCGACAGAGTTCCTGCAGTTCCCTGAGGGCTTCCTGGGGACCAGCTGCCTCCTGGTAGCGAAACTGCCGAAACCTCAGACGAAATGTCTCAGGACTAGGGTCCTCCCTTCCCCTGCCCCATGGCAACTCTTTCTCCAGCTTTACCACAGGAACACCCATCTGCTGCTGAGGGTCTTCTGCCATCCCTGGACGCTCCTTTAGCATCTTCACACTCTTCCCAGAAGACTGAGGGTCTATTGGGAAGACGAGACAAACTATAATGGCAGCATAAAGGAAAGGTCAGTCCATCCCAGTTCTGTGTCTACAGCAATGGATATTCTGCTGGAGAGCATGATAATTACTTTCTGTGAAGCATTTTCAAAAGACTGAATGGATATCTGGAAAATCATGTCAATTCAATTCAGTATTTGCTATTACCACCTATTATGTGCAGAAAAACATAGAGGGTTTATTTTATACGCACAAACAGTGAAGGATCTCATTAGGGAGACAACACTAAAATCAGAGAATATAAACTAGGTTATAAGTAAATCAGTTGCCAAAGCCTACTCTTCCAGCACTGTAAGAATTAACACTTTCAACAAATATATATGCCAGGCCTGCAGAAACTAGAAATTTAATATAGAACAAGACAAACAAGTCACTTGCCCCTTGAAACTCATATACTAGTGCAACAGACAGAAAAAAAAAACCCCCACATAAAATCAAATAAATTAAAATTATAAATAGAGATACTTTCTAGAAAGGAAATGTGTAGGATAGTCTGCTAATAAGGGAAGAATAACTTAAAGAAGGCTTTTATGAAGAGATGACGCTCAGGCTAAGACCCAAAGTATGAGAATGAGTCAGTCATTCAAAGATTTTTCAAGGCACCAGGCTTGAGGCCAGAAATTACTCCATGTGTGTGAGAATAAGGCAAATGGCGGTGCAGCTTCGGCAAAATTAAGTGAGGGACAGAGCTGCACAAGAAAAAGTGACAGAGGCAGACAGAACCAGATTATCCAGGAACTGGGACACACGAAGAATCACAGCTTAATCTTCTTATTTTAGTGGGGAGCTACATGTTTTACAAAGGTCATTTTGCCTGTCATATGTCAACAGAGAAAAGGTTAGAGAGAAAAAGAAAGGAAGAAGCACTTAACAGCGGCCGAAGCAGGAGATATTCAGGATGGTGGCAAATATGCAGAAAAAGTCAAGACATATTTTGGAGGCTTACTGGTGGCTTAGATGTGACCGTGTGCTTAGCCTAAAGAAAACAAGAGAGTGACCCACGATTATTATAATTGATTAAAATAAAGCTGTGTAGGCTTTATCATTTAGAAAGTCTGTGAACACACATTCTCATTTAATACTCAATAACAATTCTGTATAGGGATTATTATTCCCCCTACTTTTCTTACTTTTTAATTCTTTTAATACTTATTTATTTTTGAGAGAGAGAGAGAGAGAGAGACAAGAGTGCATGCAGGGGAGGGGCAGAGAGAGAGGGAGACAGAATCTGAAGCAGGCTCCAAACTCTGAGCTGTCAGCACAGAGCCCAACTCTGGGCTGGAACCCACCGACCAACCCCGAGATCATGACCCTAGCCGAAGTCGGAGACTCAACCCACTGAGACACCCAGGCGCCCCTCCCCCTACATTTCAAAGAAGAAACTGAAGATATAAGACGTTAGATGGCTGGCCAAGGTCTGTCTCACAAAAGATATGGTACAGATGAGAAACATGGGAATTCAAAATGAGAGGTCAATGTAGGTTCAAGTACTCATGAAAAAGAGGTTTGGGGTGCCTGGGTGGCTCAGAAGGTTGAGTCTGACTGCTCAGGTCATGCATGATCCCACCGTTCGTGAGACTGAGCCCTTCGAGGCCCCTATCCAGCGCTGCAGTCAGCGCGAAGCTCTTTTGTGATCCTCTGTACCCTTCTCTCTCTGCCCCTCCCCCACTTACGCTCTCTCGAAAATTAATAAAGATTTAAAAATTGAAAAAAAGGAAGAAGAGGCTTATAGTAGCTTAGACAATGGGTACTATTTAATTTTATGATGGGTTTGGGTTGGGGGTGGGTGGTATGTAGGCTGGGGAGACAAGCCCGGGAGTCCAAAGAGAGGAAGAGGGCTCCATTTTTAGAGGGGAAGACCACTCTTAATGCCACAGAGAATAAGCAACTGGCAGGAGGTACGTCCAAAGCTTCTATTTAATACTCTACTGGGTGTCTGTGTACTTCTATATCCTTCCTAAACTTATTTTACATTTTCAGTCGATTCATTTTTCATTTTGCTGCATCTATTGAGATTTCTCTTTCACGACTAACTACTGCATTTCTTCACACCCCTATCGCATTTGCCGCACTACAACGCAAATGTGAACCTGTGTGTCACCGACGACCAGATTCCCGGGAGGCAAGAAAGGTTCATTCCAGGCACTTCAAGAAGAGAAGCCTTAAAGAGAAGCCATTCTTTAAGTGAGTGTCCTACGTCTTGCTCCAAAATGACTACTTTCGATTTTCAGACAGATCTGCTTTGGTTCAAGGTCTCATGGACGCCTCCCGCTGAGGTAACCCTGGCCGGGCGTGACCAACCTCGCTCCCACCTGAGCCCCCCCCCACCGCCCCGACCGCGGGTCGCGCCCGCCGGGCCTCGGTGCCGCGGGAGGCAGCTCCGAGGAGAAGCGCCGCCCACTGGTGTCAGCCCGGCCGCCACCGTCGCCGCCTCCGCGACCCGCAGCCGCACCGAAACACGGCCCCAACACCCGCCGCGTCCTTCGCCCGCCCGACACCCCGCGACGCCCCCAAACCAGCTCTCACCCTCAGCCCCTGAGCAGCGACGACCTGGTCCCAACCCTCAGCAGACCGGAAGTGGGCCGCGGACCCTGTCAGACAGGTGCGTAAGGAGAGTCCCTTCCGCTTCCTCTCTAGGACTCTGGGCGGTCCGTGCGTCTCGA
The DNA here is from genome assembly GCA_004023785.1 of Mungos mungo. Classification (NCBI taxonomy): domain Eukaryota; kingdom Metazoa; phylum Chordata; class Mammalia; order Carnivora; family Herpestidae; genus Mungos; species Mungos mungo. Next base: position 16,849 of record PISW01014407.1, on the reverse strand, counting down.
TGGTTGCTGGTCCACTGGAGCTATGCCTGAACGCTCTCCCAGACTAACTCATCCCCTGGAGACTCGAAGCCATCAGGCCCTTTGGCACCTCCGTGCCTTTGCATCTGCTTCCTCTCGGTGAGGATGTCCCTCCAAACATACTACCGGACACGAAGCCTCCCTCAAGGGGATTTAGAGTCCCGTCAGTCACCATGTACACATTCTGCTCTTCGCGTGCCAGGCTCAGGGGCCAAGGGAGACGGAAGGAAGCACCGAACATTATAGGTTCGCATATGAGGGGCCTCGACCCTTGTAACTAGGAGAAGGAAGTGGGCCAGAGGAGCCGGCCCCTCAGCCCAGATTTGAAGGGTGGACCAAAAAATGAGGTGAGTGCTCCCAGCAGTGGGAGCACGACGAGCCTGGCGGCCACCTAAGCAGATTCTTAAACTAGGTATTTCGGATAACAATCTAAAGACAGTGTAAGCCCAATGTGAAGCCATGGAAAGGTTTAAAGGCCGGAAGGGACAGATTTTGGAAAGATGCTGCTGAGAACCCTTGGAGAAAGACTGAGCAAGAGAGGAAGAAGGTGGAGAAATGAGAGGACTGTACGGTAAAACGAGGCTGAATAAGGCAGTCCAGTTAAGAGAGGATGACGCAGGCCTGGGGCAGTTGGTGAGACTAGAGATTGCAAAGAGCGATTAGATAAGAAACTTATTGGGGAAGTAAAATTGCCTAGGTTTGAAGATTGATTGGATCTGGAGGACGAGAGAGAGAGAGAGAGAGAGAGAGAGAGAGAGAGAGAGAGAGAGAGAGAGAGAGATGAAATAACTTAGTAAATTACAAAGGCCACATATTTGGATAAGACATTTAGGGGCACCTGGGTGGCTCAATTGGTTGAGCGTCCAACTCTTGATTTTGGCTCAGGTCATGATGTCACGGGTTATGAGATCAGCCCCAGCCTCACTTGGGGCTCTGCACTGACAGTGTGGAGCCTGCTTGGGATTTTTCTCTCTCTCTTTCTTAAAGTAAACAAACAAACAAACAAAAAGAATGGACATTTAAAAAGCAGACAACACGTTGTTCATCTGGAAAGAGATAATGTTGGGTCCATACCTTATACTGTAAGAGTCACCTTAAGGTGGCGACCGAGCAGCCATTTCTCAGGGGGCTGGGGAACACGTGCACACACGACCCCTGCCCCTCACCTGTAGACCTGGGATGTCCTGCCCCATTTGGAAGCAGCCAATCATGAAGCTCCAGCTTCCCATCACCCTGACAGACGAGGCAACCTATTCCATCCTGCCACGTCCCTGGATAATCTGCCCTCCCAAGATCAAACCCAGAACCCCCTCACCCATAAAACCCCCCCGCCCATCCTTCGAAGACAAACCATGGACTGAAAGGGGAGGGGGAGAAAGGGAGGGGGTGATGGTCATGGTGGGGGGCACTTGAGGGGAGAAGCACTGGGTGTTATATGGAAACCAATTTGAAAATAAACTATTATAAAAGAAGAAGAAGAAGAAGAAGAAGAAGAAGAGGAGGAGGAGGCGGCGGCGGCGGCTGTCTTTTTTCCATTGGATACTCTTCCTGCTTTGTCAAAGATTAATTGGCCATATACTTGTGGGTCCAATTCTGGGTTCTCTATTCTATTCCATTGATCCATGTGTCTGTTTTTGTGCCAATACCATACTGTCTTGATGATGACAGCTTTGCAGTAGAAGCTAAAGTCTGGGATTGTGATGCCTCCCGTTTTGGTTTTCTTCATCAATATTACTTTGGATATTTGGAGGTTTTTGTGGTTCCATATGAATTTTAAGATAGTTTGGTCTAGCTTTAAGAAGAATGCTGGTGCAACTTTGATAGGGGTTGCATTGAATGTGTAAATTGCTTTGGGTAATAATGACATTTTCACAATGTTTATTCTTCCGATCCATGAGCACAGAATATTTTTCCATTTCTTTGTGTCTTCTTAATTTCCTTCATAAGTCTTATATAGTTTTTGGCATACAGGTCTTTTACATCTTTGGTTAGGTTAATTCCTAGGTATTTTATGGTTTTTCGTGCAATTGTGAATGGGATCTGTTTCATGCTTTCTCCTGCTGTTGCTTCAGTTTTGATGTATAAGAATGCAACTGATTTCTGTACATTGTACCCTGCAACTTTACTGAATTCATGGATCAGTTCTAGAAGGCTTCTGGTGGAGTCAATTGGGTTTTCCATGTAAAGTATCATGCTATCTGCAAAAAGGGAAAGTTTTACTTGTTCTTTGCCAATTCTGATGCCTTTTATTTCCTTTTGTTGTCTGATTGCTGATGCTAGGACTTCCAACACTATGTTAAACAACAGTGGTGAGAGTGGGCATCCCTGTCGTGTCCCTGATTTCAGAGGGAAAGTTCTCAGTTTTTCTCCATTGAGGATAACATTGGCTGTGGGCTTTTTGTAAATGGCTTTTATGATGTTTAAGTAAGTTCCTTCTATCCCGACTTTCTCGAGGGTTTTATTAAAAAGGGATGTTGTATTTTGTCAAATGCTTTTTCTGCATCTATCGACAGGATGATATGGGTTTTTTTCTTTTGTTTTGTTAATGTGATGTATCACATTAATGGATTTGCTAATATTGAACCAGCCTTGTAACCCAGGAATGAATCCCACTTGTCATAATGGATAATTCTTTTTATATGCTGTTGAATTCGATTTGCTAGTATCTTGTTGAGTATTTTTGCATCCGTATTCATTAATGATATTGGCCTGTAGTTCCCTTTTTTTGTTGATTCTCTGCCTGGCTTAGAAATTAAAGTGATAAGTGCTTCGAAGAATAAGTCCAGTAGCCTTCCTTCCATTTCTATTTTTTGGAATAACTTGAGAAGGATCGGTGTTAACTCTGCTTTAAACCTCTGGTAGAACTCCCCTGGGAATCCAACCAGCCCTGGCCTTTTATTCGTTGGAAGATTTTTGATAACTGACTCGATTTCTTCACTGGTTATGGGTCTGTTCAGATTTTCTATCTCTTCCCTTTTGAATGTTGGTAGTGCATGTGTGTTTAGGAATTTGTCCATTTCCTCTAGATTGTGCAGTTTGTTGGCATATAATTTTTCATAGTATTCTCTGATGACTGCTTGTATTTCTGAGGGATCTGTTGTAATAGATACATTTTCCTTCATGATTTTGTCCATTTGAGTGTTCTCTCTTTTCTTTTTGAGGAGCCTAGCTAGAGGTATATCAATTTTGTGTATTTTTTCAAAAACCCAACTCTTGGTTTCATTGATCTGTTCAATTGTTTTTGTGGATTCTAGCTTGTTTAATTCTGATCTGATCTTTATTATTTCTTTTGTTTTGCTGGGTTTGGGGTGTTCTTGCTACTCCGTTTCCAGTTGGGTGCTCTGTTAGGTTTTGAGGTTTTGCTTTTTCTAGTTTGTTGAAATAGGCCTGGATTGCAATATACTTTCCTCTTAGGACCTCCTTTGCTGCGTCCCAAAGAGTTTGAATTGTTGTATTCTCATTTTCATTCATCTCCATATATTTTTTAATTTCCTCTCTAATTGCCTGATTGACCCAATCATTCTTTAGTAGGGTATTTTTTACCCTACACATTTTTGGAGGTTTTCCAGTCTTCTTCCTGTGGTAGATTTCAAGTTTCATAGCATTGTGATCTGAAAGTGTGCATGGAATGATCTCAATTCTTTTGTATTTATGGAAGGCTGTTTTATGACCCAGTATGTGATCAATCTTGGAGAATGTGCCATGTTCACTGGAGAAGAAAGTGAATTCCCTAGCGTCAGGATGCAGAGTTCTAAATATGTCTATTAATTCCATCTGCTCCAGTGTGCCATTCAGGTCCATTGTTTCTTTGGTGATTTTTTGTCTGGTGACCTATCCATTTTTGTAAGTGGAGTATTTAAGTCCCCTGCAATTAGCACATTCTTATCAATAAGATTACTTCTGTTTGTGATTAATTGTTTTATGTATCTGGGAGCTTCCGAATTCAGCGCATAAATGTTTATAATTGTTAGCTCTTCTTGATGTACAGACCCTGTGATTATTATATAATGTCCTTCTTCATCTTTTGTTACTGCCTTTATTTTAAAGTCCAGTTTGTCTTATATAAGTATGGCTACTCCAGCTTTCTTTTGGCGTCCAGTCATATGGTAGATACTTCTCCATCCCCTTCCTTTCAATCTGAAGGTGTCTTCAGGTCTAAGGTGAGTCTCTTGTAGGCAGCAAATAGATGGGTTTTGGGTTTTGATCCATTCTGCAACCCTGTGTCGTTTGACTGGAGTATTCAGCCCATTGACATTCAGTGTTATTATTGAAAAATGTGGGTTTGGATTCATTGTGTTCCCTGTAGAGTGCATGATTGTAGTGATGTGTCTGGCACCTTTAGTCCTTGCTACATTTCCCTCATAGAGTCCCTCTTAGGCTTTCTTATAGCGCTGGTTTGGTGGTAATGAATTCTCTCAACTTTTGTTTATTTGGGAAAACCTTTATCTCTCCTTCTATTTTGAATGACAGACTCACTGGATAAAGAATTCTTGGTTTCATATTCTTCCTGCTCATCACATTGAAGATTTCCTGCCATTCCTTTCTGGCCTGCCAAGTTTCAGTAGATAGGTCTGTAATCACTCTGATAGGTTTCCCTTTGTATGTTAAGGCCCTTTTCTCCCTAGATGCTTTCAGAAGTCTCTCTTTATCTTTATATTTTGCCAGTTTCACTATGATATGTCATGCTGATGGTCGATTTATGTTACGTCTTAGGGGAGTTCGGTATGTCTCCTGAATTTCAAGTCTTTCTCTTTCCCCAGATTGGGGAAATTTTCGTGTATAATTTGGTCCAGCACCCTTTCAAGCACTCTGTCTTTGTCTTCCTCTTCAGGAACTCCTATGATACGGACATTGTTCCATCTGATTGTATCACTCAGGTCTCTGATTCTCCTTTCGTGCTCATTTTCTCTCTTTTTTTCTTGGCCTCCTCTTCTGCTCTGTGTCTTCTAATTCACTTATTCTCCTCTCTGCTTCTTCAATCCGTGCAGTGGCAGCCTCCATCTTATTATTCATCTTATTTATCGCCTTTTCTAACTTGTCACAGCTATTTTGAAGGTCCCTAGTCTGTGTATCAATATCTTCTGTGATAGCTTCTATGTTTTTTTTCAAGCCCAGCAATTAATTTTATGACAGTCGTTCTAAATCCTTGTTGAGTTATGTTGCTTGTCTCAGCTTTGAGCAGTTCTGTTGCTGTGATTTCTTACTGGAGTTTTTTTGAAGGAGAGTTCTTTCATTTCATCATTTTGGCTGGCTTTCTGTCTCTTGTCAGTTTTGAAAGCTCGTTCTGCACTGTGCGTTTATTAGTATTCCTCTATAGAAGGAGGCTCTTTGAGTGTCTAGGGTCTGTCATTTCAGGAGATGTTCTTTTAATGATGTCTCTGTTTCTCTTGTTATGCCTCTGATTAATTTATTTCCCTACTCAGTGATATTTGGGACTTTCCACTATGTGTGCTTTGGGTTGTTTCTTGAAGTAGCCCTGAAAAGGAAAACAGACAAACACAGAGAGAACACAAGCACATAAATGTACTGATAGAACAAGTAAAGAAGCAAACCTAAAGGGGAACGAAAAAAAGGAACAGGAAAGAAAATTGGGGGAAGAAAAGGAAACTAAAAGAAAAAGCAGGCAGGGAATGGGTCCGTGACAGTCAGAGATAATGGACAGTCTGACAGCCTAAAACCTGCAGAGGTGGGATGGGGTGGGGGAGATAAGGATGAGATAAAGGAAAAACTATCTGGATGGTAAGAGTTAATCTAAGCACAGCAGTGCCTAAGTGTTGGTCTTTCCCAGAATCCAAGGGGAAAGGTAGAAAAGAAGGAAATAGGAAAATAGTAAAGAGAAGACAGGGAAAAAATTAAAAAGTAAAAATAATAAGAAAAATACAATTAAAGGTAATAAGCAAATACACAGCAGCTCTCTAGCACAGATGGGCATGGCTTGGTGTAGGTGGGTATGGTCTCAGGGGCTGCACTCTGAGGCTCTGCCTTGGTGGATGCGGGGAGAAGAATGGCGACGGGCACCCCAGGCCCCCCTCAGACCATGCATTGTCAGCCACTTTCTTGAGTCCAACCTCCTTTATGCCTCTGACGGGTCTAATTGTTTCTGTTTTTTAAGTTCTGCCCGGTTTCTAAGTCCTTGCCCACGCACTCTCAATATTGCCACCAGAGTTAAAATCTCCTGCAAGCAGGCAGCTTTCTGGTCAGGATCCAATAGGGGGATTGTGAAGTCAGAGTTCTCCCCTGGCTCCACCTGCAGTCGATGAGCTGCCGGGCCTAGGGAGAACACCCCCGCTGAAGGGATGGATATCTCTCTCAGCGCTCAGTGGCTCTCAGTCCGGGATTAAATGTCTCCTCTGCAGTGATTACCCTGTGAGTGATTCAGTCTCTATTTCTCCTCCCCTGGTCTCTCTCCTGCCTTGCCTGGCGGTGCTGCAAGCGGCTGTGCAGGTCTGTGTGCATCTGGATACCTGGCCACCCGCGTGAGCGGCTGTCCGAGGAACTGTCTGCTTCCCGTCTCTAGGCCGCCCTGCGCCATGCGGCTCCCTGCTTACCTGCCTGCCTCTGGTCTCACGGCCACCCGGCCCAGCTAGGAGCGGTGCGCCTAGTGACACGGGGGTTTCAGCGGGCCTAGTGTCAAGCCTCTGGGTGCTCTGTCTCTTGGCCCCAAATGTCTCTGGTCCCAGCTCGCATTCACTCACTCAGGCAACCACGAGACTGCTATGGATAAGGGGTCTGTCTGCACACCTCCATTCTTGGAGATTAGAGAGCTGTGGCTTTTTAATTATTCTCAGTTTGATAATTGTAGGTGGATGGGAGTAATGGGGCTCCTTATTTCTCCGCCATCTTGCCACCGGTCCCCGCCCCTATTTGTCTTTCATAATGAACTTTATGCATTGCGAAAGATTGTATGTTTTATGTTTCAAATTCATTCATCCTGTTTTTAAAATCTTCTGCTTTTTGCCTTCCATACTCCAAATGCCTAGGAAGTTTTCCTCAACCCCATTTGTTGGAGGATCTATCTTTCCTTATATAAAGTTACCTCTGTGTTGACACTTCTATTCTGTAATCTATCTGTATCCAGTATCAGGGACGTGCCAAATTATTTTAATAACTGCAGTTTTATAATTATCTTTTGTGTTTGGAAGAGCTGTTTTCTATATCACTGCCACTTCTTTTTGTTGTTGTTGTTGTTTATTTACTCTTGAGACCGAAAGAGAGGAGACACAGAATCCGAAGCAGGGTCCAGGCTCTGATCTGTCAGCACAAAGTCCAATGCGGGGCTTGAACACATGGACTGAGAGATCATGATCGGATCCGAAGTCAGACGTCCAGCCGACTGAGCCACCCTGGAGCCCCTCACTCGCCCTTCTTTACCATGATTTATGGAGAAGATTTTTTAAGAAAAATTAAGAACAGTAGTCTGAAAACTGTAAGATTTAATAGATGGAGGCAGAAATGAGAGGAAAGAAAGAGACCAAGTTATGGAGCCAAGAAAGCCTTTATTGGGATCTGCGATTCTGGGGCAAGGTTCCGTGACTCCAGGAGTGGGGAGTCAGGGAAATTGCATCTGGTACGGGAGGGTCGAGGTATTTTATGGGTGAAAGACTTCCGGTCCAATCCTGGGAGGGCAGACCACCAAATAAGGGCACTTTAGGGATGTGGCGGGATGGGATAGGTTGCCTCCTCTGTCAGGGTGATGGGAAGCTGGGACTTCATGATTGGCTCTTTTCAAACTGGCGCGGAACATTCCAGGTCTTCAGGTGAGGGGTGGGGGTCGTTGGTGCACGGTGTTTTTCCAACCCACAGCAAAATGGCCATCAGTCACCATGCCAAGGTGACTCCCAAGGTGACTCTTACAAAAACTACAAAGGAAACCAACATCATGCTCTTGGCCCTGAGAGATCAGAATATAACCCAAGGATTGCTAGACAAATGTCATTGTCAAACAGAAAACCAATTTCAGGGATGGTGAGCAAATGAAGGCATTTTATTTATCTTTGTTTTTTCTTATCAAATTTTTATTTAAATTCTAGTTAGTTAACATATAGCATAATATAGTTTTCAAGAGTAGAATTTACTGTTTCATGACTTACATACAATAACCAATGCTCATTAAACAAGTGAAGGCATTTTTTCCTAGCAAGGAACATGGTACTGAATGAATTGAAAGCATTGTGAGGGCCTGAGAGAAGAAGGGGAAAGAGAAGAAGGAAGGGAGGAAAAGTCAGGGGCAGAGGGAGAGAGGAAGAAAATGATCTAACAAAAGACCAAGGAGATGAGGGTGTGAAGTGAAATACAGAAATGGTGGGGCCGGGTGTGGGGAGGTTGTCATTACTATAGAAAGGAAGCAGAAGAGGCAGTAGAATTTATTTAAAAATAAAACATTTAGGGGCGCCTGGGTTGCTCAGGTCATAATCTCACGGTTCATGAGTTTGCGCCCCACATTGTGTTCTGCACTGACAATGCTGAGCCTACTTGAGATTCTCACTCTGCCCTGTTCCTCTCTCTTCTCTCTCTCTCACTCAAAATAAATAAGCTTTTTAAAATTTACTATAAATAAATAAATAAAAGATTAAAAAAAAACTCTACTGGGTGTTTGGGTGACTCAGTCCACTGAGCTACTTTGCTCAGGTCATGAGTGCTGTGGGACACAAAGGCAGAAGGAGCAGATAAAATTAAATTTCTTTATAACCTGCAGCCCATTGACAAATACTTTGAGGCTGGCAGAGTAAAATATTTCTCAGGAACTCCCTACTATCTTAATGCTAATGCTTTGCTAGAGGGAAAAACAACCTTAGCTGGACAATAGCTAGGCCTCCAATATCCTGTGAGTCTTCTTTAGCATATGAAAATCTCATGGGAAACTTATCCTGAATTTTACCTCCCCCAGCTCCATAGCATTAATCAGTCTCTCCCGATGGTCCCAAGGGCCCCCGTGCTTTAATATAATAACCTTTTTGCACCAAAGACATCTCAAAAATTCTTCCTTGGCTGTTGGCTCTAGACCCCACAAACTCCACTAACACCCCAAAAAAACCTCATCAGTGATCTCAGGGTTCCTGAGTTGGAGCCCCACATGGGCCTCACCACTGTCAGAGCCAAGCCTGCTTTGGATCCCCTGTTCCCCTCTCTCTGGTCCTCTCCCTCTAATTCTCTCACTCTCTCAAAAATAAATAAACATTTAAAAAATAAGAAAATAAAAACCTGTACCAACTGAACATCAGAGAACCTGGGGTGTCAGGCATGGCATTGGAGTAAATACTTTATCTCTCTGGTTCTTTAATTTTAAAAATATGGGTAGAATTAAAACTGGCCTGTCTTTAGCAGGACAAATAAAATGGTGGATCAGAGAGATGTTTTTACATTAACTATAGAAATGAAGGTTATAGGAGTTCAAAGTGCTGGTATGGACAGTTTGGGATATTTTACTTATCCCTTAAGATTTAATGTGAATTTCTGAATAGGTAAAACATGTACATGATTTGAGAGTCAAATTTACATAAAAAGTTATGTGGAGAATTATTGCTCCTACCTCTGCCCACTCCTTCCAGCCCATTCCCTAATGTACCCCCATCTCTAAAGATTTATTAGTTTGTTTGCAAATACTCATATTGGTATACTTTTCCCTATCTTCTTACCCTTGTTTACACAAAAGGAACTACACTAGATGCCTTATTTTTGTTATATAATATGTCCTAGAAATGTTCCATGTCTTTTCATAGACATCTTTCTCATTCTTTTAAAGCTAGTGTGGATATAACATGTCTCCTATTAATGGACATTTGAGTTGCTCATTCGATGTGACAAATGCAGCAATTAATAACCCTGTACCAAAGTCAGTTTTAAGTATGTGTACAGGTATTAACTGTTAGATAAATCATGAAATTGAGAATGTTAAAGCAGTAATTGATGAGGAGAACAAAGGCAAGAGAAAGTAGCCAAAATTAAATTTTCTTGAAGGCCACTGATAGATACCAGAGACATGCAGAGAGTGACCTTCCTCAAGAGAGTTGCACACAAGAGGGGAGATGGGGTAGAGAAAGAATGGTCTTGGAGCCCATTGATTTCAGGGCTCAATCTCACAACCTTGAGATCACAACCTGAGCCCCTACCAACAAATGGATGCTCAACCGACTGAGCCACCCAAGTGCCCCAAGAGTAACCTTATCCTAGCAGCAGCTGGCCACTCAAGGTCCTGAAAGCCTTGTTTCCAAATGCTTTAGAGACTTAAGCTATCCCTAGCCCCCACTAACTAAAAGATATATAATCAGCCACTCCTCACAATCCCAGTGCAGCTCTGTGGATCCTGTGATAATAAAATAACATTTTTGCTGCAAAAAGGTCTCAAGAATTCGTTCTTGGGCATTCAATCTCAAACCCATACCTCAAATCACATCAGTAATGCTTCCATAGTTTTCCAGATTCCCATCAGCAGGGATCATATCATTTTGCCATTCTACCTACAACATGGAACAGTGCCCACTACCCCACAGCATAGCCAACACAATGTGTTGCATCAAAATTTTGACTTTTGCAAATCTCATAGGGAGAAAGTGGCATCTCAGTAGAGTTTTCTCTGTTTTTTTGAAAATTTTGTGCTTTTCTCTTCTAATTTCTTTAACATTAATAATAGCTATTTTATTTAATGCTTTATTTATTTAGAGAGAGAGAGAGAGAGAGAGAGAGACAGCATGAGCAGAGGAGGGTCAGAGAAAGAGAGGGAGACCCAGAATTCGAAGACAGACTCCAGGCTATGAGCTAGCTGTCAGCACAGAGCCTGATGCAGGGGCTCAAACCCTCGAACCATGAGATCATGACTGAACCAATGTCAGACGCTTAATCAAATGAGCCATTTAGACACCCCAATAATAGCTATTTTAAAGTTTGTGTCCACTAACCCCGATGTTTGGATGATCATGGCATCTGCTTTTATTGGTTATTTTTTTTCTCTAAGTCACACTTTTGTACATTTTGTGTTGTATGCCAGTGTTTGCATATAAAGGAAGTAAAAAGTCTTCAAATCTTCCATGATGTGGCTGAGCTTTGTTCCAGAGAAATTGTGTATTTCAATAAAAAACAATATACATACACACACACACACACTATGGAGAATACATCATTCAACTAACTTCTTGTTTCACTAAGTTAGCAGTATTTGAAAACGTGTGTGTTGAACACACAGGGAACTGCAGTATACAGAACTCTATGAAACAACACTGTGCAGAAACATCATTCAGTTAACATCTAGTATAATGTAGTTCATAAGGTTTGGAAACATATGCATGCAAGTATAAGTTAAGTGTTATATACTTAACTCTGTGAAGGAATACTGTAGGTGGTGCACCGTTCAACTAACATCTTGATTCACTGAGTTAGTAGTGTTTGAATAAATGTGCAGAGACCAATCAATTAAGTGCTTACACTCAACTCTGTGAAAAAACACTGTGAGGAAGACATCGTTCAGTTAGAATCTTCTTTCAGAGGGAGCGGCAAGAAGGCGAGGAAGTAAGGAGCCCCATTACTTCTCTCCACCCACAATTATCAAACTGAGAAGAAATAAAAAGCCACAGCTCTCTGATCTCCAAGAACGGAGGTGTGCAGACAGACCCCTTATCGACAGCAGTCTCATGGTTGCCTGAGTGAGTGAGTGCAAACTGGGACCAGAGACTTTAGGGGAGGGAGCGCCAGTCCAGAGACAAAGCACCCAGAGGCTTGGCGCTGGGCCCACAGAAACCCGCATGTCCCTAGGTGCACTGTTCCTAGCCGGGCAGGGCGGTCAGGAGACCGGAGGTGCACAGATCCCAGGACAGCTGCTCACGCGGGGTGCCAGGTATCCAGAGGCGCACGGACCTTCACAGCCACCCGCGGTACCACCCAGCAAGGCAGGAGAGAGACCAGGGGAAGAGAAGTAGAGACTGAATCACTCACAGCGCAATCCCTGCAGAGGAGAGATTTAGTCCCGGACTGAGGGCCACTGAGCGCTGAGAGAGATATCCGTCCCTTCAGTGGGGGTGTTCTCCCTCGGGCAGGCAGCTCACCGACTGCAGGCAGAGCCAGGGGAGAACTCTGACTTCACAATCTCCCTATTTGATCCCGACCTGAAAGCCGCCTGCTTGCAGATTTTAACTGTGGTGGCAACATTGAGTGTGCGGGCAAGGACTTAGAAACTGGACAAAACTTTAAAAAAAGAAACAATTAATCCGCCCAAGGCACAAGAAGGTTGGACTCCAGAGAGTGACTGGCAACGCATGGTCTGAGGGGAGCTTGGGGTGCCCGTTGCCATTCGTCTCCCCACATCCACCAAGGCGGAGCCTCAGAGTGCAGCCCCTGAGACCCGACCCACCTGCACCAAGCCACGCCCATCCGCACTGGAGAGCTGCTGTGCTTTTGCTTATTACCATTAACTGGGGGTTTTTTCTTAATATTTTTACTTTAAAATTTGTCCCGTGTCTTCCCTTTACTATCTTCCTATTGCCTTCTTTGCTCCCTTTCCCCCTGGAATCTGGGAAAGACCAACAATTAGGCACTGCAGTGCTTAGATCAACTCCTACCATCCAGATAGTTTTTCCTTTATTCCATCCTTATTTCTCCTAACCCCCACTGCAGGTTTTAAGCCCTCAGACTGTCCTTTATCTCTGACTGTTGCTCTCCTCCTCCCCACTCCCCACCTGCTTTTTTTTTTCTTTCTCTTTTTGTTTTTTTTCTTTTCTTTTTTCCCCCTCTCTTTTCTTTCCAGTTCCTTCTTTTCTTTCCCCTTTAGGTTTGCTTCTTTATCAGTACCTTTGTGTGCATGTGTTCTCTGTTTGTTTGTCTGTTTTCCTTTTCAGGGCTACCTCAAGAAACAACCCAAAGCACACATAGTGGAAAATCCCAAATATCACTGAGTAGGGAAATAAATTAATCAGAGGCATAACAAGAGAAACTGAGAGACATCATTAGAAGAACATCTCCTGAAATGACAGACCCTAGACACTCAAAGAGCCTCCTTCTATAGAGGAATACTAATATACACACGGTGCAGAACAAGCTTTTAAAACTGACAAGAGACAGTAAGCCAGCCAAAATGACCAAATGAAAGAACTCTCCTTCAAAAAAACTCCAGTAAGAAATCACAGCAACAGAACTGCTCAAAACTGACACAAGCAACATAACTCAACAAGAATTTAGAACAATTGTCATAAAATTAATTGCTGGGCTTGAAAAAAACATAGAAGGAGGAGCCAAGATGGCGGAGAGGAAGGGAGCTCTGTAAACTCTGTCCACCCCATCTATCAAACTGAGAAGGACATTACTCTCATCTGCAAGAGCGGAAGGAGAAAATACGGACTCCAGGAAGAAGAGAATCTCAAGGATACCTGAGTGACTGAGTGCGAACTGGGGAGATCTGAAAACAGGCCATCCCAAGACGGGCAGGGGAGGCGGAAGCCCCAGCCCAACATGGGGCAAACGCGAGCGGAGCCCGAGAGACAAAGGGAAGGGACAGAGTGACCTAACACGCTCATAGTATTGTCTCTGGGGAAGAGGTAAGGAATGCTTGGCCGTGCTTGGAGAGAAAAACTCATTCCATAGATAGCAAGGGAAAGAACAGCTTCCAGCCCTAAGCCATCTTGGCGGGGAATCAGCGGCCATGGCGGTGGTGACAGCAGCGGTGGCAACGGTGGCCACGGCGACCGTGGTGCCAGGGGCGCTCACTTCGAACTCGGTTTTGGGAGCAGGAACACCCACCTCATTTCCACGGCGCATCTCGCCCCTTGCATTGGCCATGCGAATCCTGAATCCCGGGTGCCCACAGGGAAAAAATAGGGCCCACACCTACACGATCCCAGAAAGGAGTTGGCGGCAGGGGAGGCCTGGGCGCGCTTAGGCTGCAGGAGCTCCCAGCTCAATTTCAGCAGCGCACAGCGCCTTGAGCAACAGCTGTCCGAAGCCAAGAGAGACTCATTTTTTCCCCCATTGCGATCGCAATCCCGGCTGGGGGTGGGGACTCCGCAGTTGGGTCTGTGAAGGTGCGCACTTCACCTCCTGCTGCTCATTTCGCCTCAGGCAGAAGCAGCTGAAATCCCTGCCTGAGCCAAGACAAATTGATTCCTCCCCCTAAGAAGCCAGCCACCAAAGCAAATACATCTCATCTGTGGTAGCATAAACGTGCATGGACTGGAACTTTGAACCCAGGCAGGCCTGGAAAATACAACTCGGCTCTATTGAGGTCCAAGAAGATCGGACTCATTAGAGTGGCCTACAGTGTGCTTAGTTCAGTAGAGGTTGGCATGCCGCCATTCTAATCTCTGCAACACCAAGGTGGAGCCTCTGAGAGCAGCCTCTGAGAACTACCACACCAAACCACGCCTATCCACGAGGGGGAGGTGCTGTTTTTTTTCTTTTTTCTTATGAAAAAAATTTTTTTTCTTCACTTTTTTCTTATTTATTTCTTTGTTATTTTTACCTTTTTTTAAACTTAATTCTTTTAAATTTTTACTCCTTATTTTCCTTTCTCCTTTCTCCCTTTCTTTTTCACCTTCTTGCAATCCAGATATATTCTCCTGTATCTCATCCTTACCTCTCCCCTCAACTGGTCATACACTTTTAGACTGTCTACTGTCCTTTATTATCTCCGACCCCCTTTTATTTATTTTTTTTCTATTTTTATCCTTTTGTACTTAATTCTTTTAAATTCTTACTGCATATTTTCCTTTCTCCTTTCTCCTTTTTTTTTTCTTTTACCTTCGTGCAATCCAGATATATTCTCCTGTATCCCATCCTTACCTCTCCCCTCAACTGCTCATACACTTTTAGACTGTCCACTGTCCTTTGTTGTCTCCGAACCCCTATTATTCTTTTTTTTTCTTTTCTCTTATTCTCTTCTTTCCGTCTATTTCCTTTCCATTTTCTTTCCCCCTTTTAATGTGTTTCTTTCTTTGATTTGTCTGTGTGTCTGTGTGCTTCTGTTCCCTCTGTGTTTGTCTGTCTGTTTTCCTTCTTAGGACTACACTAAGAAACAAGCCAAAGTGTGCATGATGGCGAGTCCCAAATATTGTTGAGTAGGGGGGAAAAATACTCACAGGCACAACAAGAGAAACCGAGAGACACCATTAAGAGAATATTTCCTGAAAGGACAGGCCCTGGACAGGGAATAAGCCTCCTTTAACAGAGAAATACTAACAGGTACACAGTGCACAAAGAGCTTTCTAAAGGTGACAAGAGACAGAAAACTAGCAAAAATGACAAAACGAAGAAACTCTCCCCTGAAGAACCTCCAGGAGGAGGTCAAAGCCACAGAACTACTCAAGACAGATATAGACAACATACCAGATTAAGAATTTAAAAAACTTGTCATAAAATTAATCGCTGGAGTTGAGAAAAACATCAAAGAATGAACTGAGACAATTACTAGGCACTTTGAAAATAGGTGTGATGAGTTAAAAAAGGCTATAGATGAGGTGAATAACAAACTGGAGGCAGCCACCTCAAGGATTGACGAGGCAGAGAGAAGAATAGGTGAATTAGAAGATATAGTTATAGCAAAAGAGAAAGCTGAAAAAAAGAGAGAGAAATTAATCCAGGAGCAGGAAAGGAGAATTCGAGATCTGAGTGACTCAATCAAACGGAACAACATCCATCTCATACGAATTCCTGAAGAGGAAGACTGAGACAAAGGGCCTGAAGGAATACTTGACCAAATTATAACTGAGAATTTCCCAAATCTGGGGAAAGAAATAGACATTCAAATTCAAGAGGCACAAAGAACCCCCTTAACGTAATTTGAATCGGCCTTCAGCACGACATATCATAGTGAAACTGGCAAAATATAAAGATAAAGAGAGAATTCTGAAAGCAGCTAGGGAGAAAAGGGCCCTCACATACAAAGGGAATCCTATCAGAGTGGTTACAGACCTATCTAATGAAACTTGGCAGGCCAGGAAGGAATGGCAGGAAACCTTCAATGTGATGAACAGAAAATAACATGCAGCCAAGACTCCTTGATCCAGCAGGCCTGTCATTCAAAGTAGAAGGAGAGATAAAGGTTGTCCCAAAAAAACAAAAATTGAGAGAATTCATGACCAACAAATGAGTCTTACAGGAAATCCTAAGAGGGACTCTATGAGGGAAAGATTGCAAAGAATACAAGGTGCCAGAGACACCACTATAAACATGAATTCTAGGGAGAACACAATGTCTCTAAACCCACATTTTTGATAATAACATGGAATGTAAATGGACTGAATGCTCCAACCAAAAGACACAGGGTAGCAGAATGGATAAAAAAACAAAACCCATCTATTTGCTGTCTACAGGAGACTCGTTTTCGACCAGAAGACACCTTCAGGTTGAAAGTAAAAGGATGGAGAAATATCTATCAGGTGACTGGAAGCCAAAAGAAAGCTGGAGTAGCCATACTAATATCAGACAAACTGGACTTTAAAGTAAAGGCAGTAACAAGAGGTGAAGAAGGACATTATATAATAATTACAGGATCTCTCCATCAGGAAGAGCTAACAATTATAAATATCTATGCACCAAATTCGGGAGCACCCAAATACATAAAACAATTAATCACAGGAAGAAACAATCTTATTGACAAAAATGTGCTAATTGCAGGGGACTTTAATACTCCACTGACAGCAATGGATAGATCAACCAGACAGAAAATCACTAAGGAAACAATGGACCTGAACGACACATTGGAATAGATGGAACTGATAGATATATTTAGAACTCTGCATCCTGAAGATAGGAAACTCACCTTCTTTTCGAGTGCACATGGCACATTCTCCAAGATAGACCACATACTGGGACATAAAGCAGCCCTCCATAAGTATAAACAAATAGAGATCAT
>PISW01014406.1:0-21447 GCA_004023785.1 Mungos mungo | reverse complement strand
ATAAGGCTCAAATCCAAACCAACAAAGGTTTGCATTGTAACAAAGGAAAGTAAGTCACTATGATCATTCTAGCACAGTATCCGCAACACAATGTGGTATTCTACAGTACAATTGATAGCAGTTGTGAAAATGACAGACCTAGGAGGGATCAAAAATGACAGCATACTCATGCAAATGCACTCTAGTATTAAGGCAAAAACGTGGTACATGTAAAAAGATACTCATGGCAAGAATGCTTAGATATATGAATAAGTTACACTTATATTTTTCAACACTGAATACTTAAATCCAAAACTTTATATTGTTTTCTTGTACTTGTCCAATATGTTTCCTATTACTTATCCAATCATAAAATAATTAAATGGAATATTTACTATGTGTCAGAAAATAAGTTTGCTATATTTAAGATCCATAGTCGATATGTGTCCTCAAGAATTTTATTTTTACAATGTGGCTTCTTATGGTATAAAACATAACTTTCCACACAGTCCTAGTCACAAAGTATCTGTTTGCTTCCTAAACAAATTCCATTTTCAATATTTCTAGTTCAGAGAGCATGTGGGCCTTAACTAGATTAAGCCATGTGACTTAACGTTCAAATAACCTTATGTTTCCTTCAAATAAAATTTAAATCTATTATAAAATAATGTAGAAGGAATTTACTTTAGAAATAGATGTTAAGGAATCTACATGATCTATATTTCTGTGCATTCCTCAAGTTCCACTCATAAGACAAATATAGATCATTACTACCTATATGTAACATCAGGTATATAAATTAAAATAAGAAACAGAAAAGATAGTCAAGGCCAATCTACTTAACAGTGTTTATGTACAATTATTAGGCTTTACCTATTTCTATAGTTTTTGTTACTGTTCTATTCTTAATAAACTTACTGACCAATTTGTAATAAATATGTACATATTTCTATATTTTATTGCAAGTATATTTTTAAAAATTAAATTATAATTGAAATATTATAGAAAAGTATTCAATTGAATTTATTACAATATTAGGTGGTTACGTGTCTGATTTTAGCTCAGGTCATGATCTTGTGGTCCATGAGTCGAGCCCCGTATAGGGCTCTGTGCTGACAGCTCAGAGTATAGAACCTACTTCAGATTCTGTGTTTTCCTCTCTCTCTGCCCCCTCCCTCACCCACGCTCTCTCTCTCAAAAGTGAATAAATGTTAAAAAAAAGTCTTCCATATTGAAAGTATCTTTGAAATACTGCTTTTATAAATCCTGCTGTAGAAGTTACAAATATTTAGCTTTATTTTCCCTTGTCAAGGTAAAATAAATACTGTCTTCATTGTTGAATTGTGTATTGCACTAGGACTACAGTACAGTCTAAAGTTGATATCGACAATGACACATACAAGGGAAGCATACATTGTATTTATTACCTTATTTTTAAATATATAAAGATAGTTTTTCATTAAGATTTATTATTGTTTTTAAATTTAAGAATAACAATAATTTAAATGATAACATCTTCATAGGAAATGTACTTTGTACTTTATTTCTTAAGTCTGCATGATGTTGGGATTTTAATACTACAAAGCAAATGAAGTTGGAAAAAATATAGCACATGCATGTTTTTCTTATTCACATTTAATTCTCTTAGTCACATTTGGAAAATAAATCCTGTCATGTAGGTCTTATTTTCCATATTTCATATATGAAGAAACCATGGCTCAGAGCATTTAAGTAACTTTTTCAAAGTAACACAATTAATAGAATGGTCTGAGCGAGGGTATTTGGCTTTCCACCACTCTGTGGTGCCCAAGAGAACACGTGTTGTTCTCTTGCGTATATAGTCTTCTCACATATAATCCCAGAGGCAGTATGGTGCAAGCAAATGTGCACGTGTAAATGTAGACAGGTCTCTAGACTGACACACACTTTGGTTTACATTTTAACCTTGCTGTCAAATTTTTCAAAAATAACTTGTTCTCAATTGCAGAAATTAAAATGTTGTTCTACCTCAAAGCTACCCAGTGAAATGATTCTTTAAACTAATATGTTCTTTTTAAACTAATATGTCTATGATGCTTTTTCTCTGAATTAAGTGTATACCCAATATGTATTTGCCAAATAAATACAGAGCCAACATGATGTCATATAGCAGGTATAGGTTCTGGAGAAAGACCAAAGTGAATCTACCGCAAGCCAGTTAGGCTGCTTTTAGTAAATCACATATTCTCATTTACTAATGATAATCACTTATAAAATGAAGAAGATGATATATAACTTCCCACGTGAGTTGACATTGCATATTACAGATTGCAGGTGCCTCATGAATGTTACTTACTATCATCACAATTGTCATCATCCTCACCATTATAATTATCAATAGTAGCCATTATCATTGATCAAAAAATCAGAGTAAACTTTATACCAGTGGATAGGATTTATATTTTGGTGTGACATATTCCTATTCCTAGATCCCAAAAGGGACAGGTAGTCTTCTGAGAGACCCAGGAATCCTACAGCTAAAAGAGACTATTTTCTTTGGTTATATTTTCATGATAATTACCATACCTCATGTTTGATAGTACATTTATATTTTACTAAGTGCTGTTAACTTACTTAACTTCAAAGTATTATGGCAATTAAATAGGAGCAGGTCTTATAAACATTTTATATAGGGTCAATAGAGGTCAATTTCATACGCATGAAATTTCCACTTAGTTCTCTATGTTACAAGAAATCAAGGAATGAGGTGTTCCTCTTAAGTATTTACGTTTACATCACCATCAAGAATCAGTATTCTTATTCTCCCTTATAGTACTGAGAGTTTAAAAGGAAAATTGTATTACACTGACTATGAATTACTATTATTTAATTTTTTTGATCTGCACGTGATACCTACGCTAACATACAGGTAGCACATAGGTAGAATGGATCTCTGGTTTCCTCTACATTAAACAAGGAATGGCTTCAGATCTGGCACAAGGGTCAGCTTGGATTCAGAGTTGTGCTTAACTTTTTCTTCTGTTTGAGCTTCAAAAATAAGTTTCTTCGCAGATTCTCTCAAGTTCTCTTGATTTTTTTATTATAATGCTTTAAATAATTTTAATCATACACCCTATTAGTAAAACATTTTGGCATGTGTTCCAATATATGCAGATGTATTTTTTAAATTGTCATATCTATATGACAAGTTATAGTATCATATAATGTACTTTAAAATATTTCTTTTACTTTAGAATGAATACATAGTAATGACATTCTATAAATTTTTTGTTAAACATCCACAACTAGTCTTTGTGCTTTCTAGAACTCACATTTTTTCCTTTTTACAACTATCTTGAATGCAAAAAGGAGTGGATTCACTAGATTATATTGTTTCTACTCTCTGATCTTTAATGGGTCCTATAGTTGTTCAATCATGTGAGGCATTAAAGAGCAGGATTTAGTTTCGACCAAAGTCTTCAAAGATGGTTTGAGTGCTTTAAAAAATTTAAGGGCACCTGGCTGGCTCAATCTGTAGAGCATGTGACTCTTGATCTCAGGACTGTGAGTTTAATCACCACACTGGGTGTAGAGATTTCTTTAAATATATATATTTAGCACACATATTATTTATTTAAACATATATTTATTTATTTATATATTATTTCTTTAAATATATATGGATTTAAATATACATATATACACACACACACACACACACACACATATATATATAGATATACACACACACACACACACACACACACACATATATATATATATATATATATATATATATATATAAAGTGCTTTGAGAACAAATGGTCTAAAGACACCAACCCTAATGATGCTACTCACCTAATCGGGTAAAATTAAAAGCAATTTGTATTATTAGTATTTCACAATTTTATTTATTTATTTGTTTGTTTGTTTGTTTATTATTTATTTAATACAGAGGGAGAAAGAGCAGGGGAGAGGGGGAGAGGAAGAGAGAGTGAATCGAGCAGGTTCCTCACTCAGGACCTGTAGTCAGACGCAGGGCCCCATCCCACAATGCTGGAATCATGACCAGAGCTGAAATCAAGAATCCTTTGCTCAATGAACTAAGCCACCCAGATGCCTCTGTATTTCACCTTTTAAAGCAGAAATCAGTGGAGTTGCATGAATAGATGATGAAACAATACTAACTGGTTAGTTCATAATCCTATTAACCTTTAGCCTTTGAAATACTGTTTTCTTCATATGCTTTTATACACCATTATGCTAGAAAGACTCTTTTAGCAATTGTATATTTATTGAGCTTTGAGGGCTTAGCTAGAACAGTGCTTCCTAATGGTTGCTTGTTCAGTAACTAAAAGTATCCGGAATACTTGAAAGTACTTAGTTTTCAGTTAAGAACTAACACAAATAATTAAGCATCAGTGGAATCTGTAACTGATTATAGTGCATATAAAAACCATTTCTGAATGCTTCCTCAAATAGTATTTTCATTACAATATTGAGGAGAATTACTGTCTCTCATGATTCCATTTCCTATATGAAAAGCTAATTCTTACAATTGGTGTGCATCTTTTGCTATTGATACTCTGGTTCCTTCTTAGGTATGATGGTATATCATGCACTTGGTGCTTTTTCCTTTTGAGGAAGGGCATCCTTCTCACTAAACCGTTATAGCATAGGTTCTAAGCCTTACTTGGCTGCCTTGGCAATGAAGTTATTCAGGAATATACTGCTGACACTTAGTGGATATTCTCCTTTTCTACAAGATTAACTCAATATTCCACTTTTCGTTTGCTAGGGAACTCATATTCTCATAAGATAGTGGTTAATGCTTGGTAATTTCTAAAATAACTATAATGCATCACTTGGCACTAGGATAACTTTCTACTTCTAAGCATAAATTCTCTTTTCTGTAAATTGTGGAAAATGATAATGTCTACATTGTAATGTGCCTGTAAAATTAACCTAAATAGGATAAAATTAGGCAAACCATATTGATGTAAATAATGGTAGCTAATACTTGTTTTCTTTCTTTATATAAATATTTATTGGGCATATAAAGACAAAATAATTAAAGCAAATTTGGTTAGTTTCCATTAACTAGAACTTCTCTCTTCTCCTGATTCATGTGTATGTATTTAAGCTTGCTCTACAATGACCAAAATGTGTTCAGCTCAATATCTTTTTGTCATCCATGGATCATTTTTTATTATATCTCTAAGATATTTTTGCTAAGTGGTTACTATAGTTAAAATAATCCTCATTATTTTTACCTAATATTTCAAAGTAATTATATATGTTGAAATATTTTCATTACATTTTATTTAGGATATCTAATTACATTGAGCTGAATAATCATTTATAATAATTGTCTTTATATATTTTTTCTTAGCTATGTTAATAATTTTTCTGTGACCCTAAAATTAATTGGACTAGTATTTTGGTAAATGTTTAAATAGAATATAGCTAAGAGTAACAAGATTAATTAACATTTTTTTGCTATGAGTTGGTTAGATCACTTTGTGATGGAAACACTTGATAGAAAATCTTTTTGATTGTGATCGAAACTCTTCCTGAATCAGCTTAAGCAAAGTAGACACATTCTGATAAATATAATGAGTACCTCTCTAATGATCAGGAATCAACAGTACTCAATATCAATCACAACCATGTTTCTAAGGATATAAGAGTTCTGATTCCTCTCTTTCTATGTGTTAACTATATTCTTTGGTTTGGTGGACACCAGATCTGCTAACGACCCCTGAATTTTTTGTCTCAGAGATTCATTCACATACTGGTAGATACTAACCCCCACGCCCCCAATTCTCATTTCAGATTTATCTGAGAAGAAAACATGATCAACTGAGTTCAGTCTCCACACAAGAACAATAGTCAGGGGATAGGGTCAAAATATCCAAAATGGTGTTCTTGTGCTAAAGAACAATTGGCTTGGCAAGCTCAGTTCTTGCAGGAAGACAGTGTTTAGATGATAAATTTCATTATCTTACATTTGGAAGAAAAGACCTCAGACAATGTAGCCCAGTGACAATATAATTACTGAACATACATACACATATAGTAACTATACAATTAATTTAGTGAAATTACATATTCTTTAAGGGGAATCAATCAGACTCAAGATTGAGGGCTTTACTTTCAGAGAAATAAGGATAAGCCATTAAGAATTTTTAATGTAAGCTCAAAAATAATAAAACTTTTTGTAAGATGGCTCCCTCAGCTCTGATAATAGCACTTTTCTTTTAATTCTTCCTACAATATAGAAGAATTCTGTAAATTACATTTTGCAGGCTAATTTGTGTCTCAAGTTTAAGATGTAACACGGTTCTACCAAGAGGAAAATCTGATAGACAATTGGAAGAATGATTTAGAAGTATTTATACTTCTTTTAAGCTTAATGGAGAAGGCACTGACTTCTTCTGGGGCAGCTCTGTTTGGTCCTGTAGTTTCTAGTCATGTAACTCACTGAGTAGCAGGAGCTCCTGCAGTAAAATTTTCACTACAAAATCTGGAGAATGGTTGGCTGTTCTTCCTGGTTGCTGGTGTTCTTAACTTTAACCATAACCATACAATGTAGCAGTGAATTCTGGCTAAGGATTACCTCAGAGATTCTATACACTGCCATATGTCAGTTATTCAAAAAAACAAAAGTAATATTAGTCAAACAAAACAAAATAAAACAAACACAACAGCAATGAAACCTCAGAAGCATAAAACAATGAATAATCATATAGCTTGAACTAGAAATCAGTTGATCTAAACTGTGTTTCACCTTCTTTCATTTTCATCCCCCTGCTAGGACCAGATGGCTGGCTTAAGTCTACTATCGTTATAGTGATAACAGGTGTTTAAGATACACAAGTTAAAATATTCAGATACTCTTGATGCTTTGGCTTAGAATTGGCAGGCCATCATTTT
Organism: Mungos mungo; assembly: GCA_004023785.1. Classification (NCBI taxonomy): domain Eukaryota; kingdom Metazoa; phylum Chordata; class Mammalia; order Carnivora; family Herpestidae; genus Mungos; species Mungos mungo. The sequence continues at coordinate 14,553 of PISW01014406.1, read as the reverse complement.
TATCTTAGTCTATAGACCAATCTAGTCATATGACCAAACTCAAAGTCAAGAAATAGGATAAGGCATGCCATCAACTGAGTGAAAGGGCACATGAATAGTGAAAGAGCAAGAATACAGGAAGGTGTGGAGAATTTTATCCAATATTGCAACTGAACACAGGTGCCTGATGTCCTTAAATAAATGGCTCATATTTATGGGTCTTCTTGTAGTAAAGAAACTAGAAGTCTAAAAAGTATAATTTCCAGCCAATTTTTTCCAAAGACTATGAGTTGATCCAGTTGTGTCAAAAATAGAAAAATCACAAAAAATTGTCTTCCATTTGCAGAGCATTCTACAACCTGATAGTAGATGCTATGTTTTATCACAAATATAAAACTCATCAACCCCTGTGCCCTTAATAATTGATTTAACAACATTTTTGATAATATAAAGTACAATTGATAAAATGTAGAAATAACCTTAAGCAAATAGAAATACAAAACATAACCTTAAGCAAATAGATAGCATCCATAAACTATCTAATAGGAAAAATATTAAGAAAAAATTGAATTAACAAAGCAAAAGATAGAAATAGAGGGGGGAAAAAGCAGAGATAAAGCATGTAAATAATTAGCCTGAAGTAAGTTGTCAGAAATGCGACTAATTATATTTGACATTTTGATCAATAAAAACTACTTAGAAACACCTATTAAAGACATATTATCAGAGTGGATACATTGCTGTTAAGGAACAAAGCTAAAATGACATAAAGTTATTACAGATAAAGTAGAGAAATGCATTACACTAAAGGAAGAAAACTGCTATTACAATTTCAGACAAAATATAATTGAGGATGAGAGTTTGCTAGAAATTAACATAAAGAATACTTTAACAATTAATAATAATAGTTTAACAATTTGAACCATATGATTTTATTGAATAGACAATTTTATTTTATAAAAAAGACAACACTGATAATTATGAACTTACATTAGGCATTACATCTTTCAAACTATCTTGTTTCAAGTAGTAGGAAATGTTTAAATCTATGGATGATTCAAAATACCCAATGACAAAACTTGATCTAACTAATTCATAGAAATCTCTGCATCCATTCAAACAATTATATATTGTGAAAATGTATAATATATTCAACAAAACTTCTACATTTTAAGTATGACCATACAGTAGTTCAAAGTTTCTCAACATTTTTAAAGTTATAATATTCTCAACTACAAAGCAATTACATTAGAAGTCAACAATGATATGACGAACCTTTTATTAAAAAAATAAAGAGTACTTTTGGGGCACTTGGGTGGCTCAATTGGTTAAGCATCTGACTCTTGGTTTCAGTTCAGGTCAGGATCTCCTGGTCCCTGAGTTTGAGCCCCACATAGGGCTCTGCAATGATAGTGTGGAGCCCTCTTGGAATTCTATGTCTCCCTCTCTCTCTGCCCCTTGCCCAATTGTGCTGTCTCTGCTTCTCTCAAAATAAATAAATAAACTTAAAAAATAAAGAGTACTTTTATAAATAATTTGACCAATGGAAAATTTAGAGTTGTAATGATAAAAAGGATTTAACAAAAAGGATCAAATATGTTGTAAGGTTGAAGATTTATGTAATTGGGGTACCTGGGTGGCTCAGTTGGTTAAGTGGCTGACTTGGGCTCAGGTCATGTTCTCATAGTTCATGAGTTCGAGCCCTGTGTTGGCCTCTGTGCTGACAGCTCAGAGCCTGGAACCTGCTTCTGATTCTGTGTCTCCCTCTCTCTCTGCCCCTCCCCAGCTCATGCTCTATCTCCCAAATAATCAGTAAACATTTTTTAAAAAATTTAAAAAAAGAAAATTCAGGAAATAATCATTAAACTAGATTTTCTTTCTAATCATTTAGGCAAATGTGACTATTAATTTTCTGTAATATAAAAATTGTGGTTACTTATTTTATACTCATAAATAGTTAATTATTAAAATATTAAACTAGAACCTTAGAAATTTTTATTATTATTGACTGATTATTCCTCAGAATTATCTCAAGTGAGAACATAGCTTCTCTTTACATATCAAATTATTTTCTGACTTCATTGATAATTGTTTTTCAGTCAAAATTATGCACAATTCAAAAGAAGAAATTTGTTCCATAATATAACTGTTACTTTACAAATAAAAGTCCAATAAAATATCCCTCTGAGGTCTCTACCAAAGCATGTTTCGTATTCATTAAGGTAAAGACCCACTGAAGAATTGTTACTAAAATTATATTTTTGTTAAAAATATACATAAAATAATTAGTATCCACTAAACTTGTAAAATATACCTTCTATTCCATGATTAATATATATCCTTGGAGTAACTGATTGTAAGTACAAATAACAAAGGTAAAAAGAATCCAAATCTCACAAGATAAAAGCTGAACAAGCTGAAACTCAACAACTTTCTTGTGGATCCCTCCACGAAATGAATTCACAGGACCAAGCACCACCCTGAAAACTGGAGAGACAGGCAAAGGTAGAAAAGACAAATGAGCTTACCTGAAGCATAACCTATTGGCCCCAGTAAACAGTAGTAACACTTAGGGGAGCCTGGGTGGCTCAGTCGGTTAAGTGTCTGACTTCTGCTCAGGTCATGATCTCAAGGCTGGTGAGTTCGAGCACTGTGTCATGCTCTGTGCTTACAGCTCATAGCCTGGAGCCTGCTTCAGATTCTGTGTGTGTGTGTCTTTCTCCCCATCCCCCACTTTCATTCTGTTCTCTCAAAGATAAATAAAAATTAAAGAAAAACATTTAAAAATTGCAGAAACACTTAAATGGAACTTGATTAACTTGCTGGTAGTTAAGTATGGACAAACTTGAGAGCTAAAAACTCTTGGAGGTCTATTCTAAGTGGCCATCATATTTTCATGGGTTTTACTTTCAGAAATTCTACCAGCTTCTCTCAAAAGTGATAGTAGAAAACTCCACTCATGTCCAGAAAATAATAATAACAGTTTTGAATTATGGTTAGGCAAAGAATAACTATTTTTAAATATTCCAGAAGAAAAAATAATTATTTTTGAGTAATCTCAAAGAATTCTCTGCAGCAAAGTCCTACTTAGCAAGATTTCAAAGACATCATGAGTCTTATTGGATTTGCGAGTAGAAAATTACCCAACTCTAGAAACTCTTAAAAGATTATGTGAAGATCACAGCTACAGACAAGCTAAGACCTAATCAGAGGATTGTAGAACTCTTTCTCACCTCTCATCCCATTCTCTACAATCACATCCACAGGGCTCCTATACAATAACAGTCAAATACAGTTAAAAAATCTACAAGGAATAGACACTAAGGAGTTTTTAGTGAAACCCAGGCACAATAGAAGAGAAAAAAAAGGAAAAGTCGTTGGAAGAAATGATAGAAATGTATGTGTAGACACATATATAGCTACAGAAAAGAGTAGACACAAATTAACTCCTAAGTAAACAAAAATTTTACAATAATGGAATATGTGCCTCAGTTCCCAATACCTAATTCTTCGTGTCCACATTTTAACAAAAATTTACAAGTCCTAAAAAATGGTAAGAAAAAACCCACATAATCTGAAGAGACAATACAAGCATAAGAATAAGACTATATATAACAAAGATTTTTAGCATTATCAGATAAGGAATTTAACTATGATTAATATGGAAAATAGGAGTTATAATGGAAAAATTGAGCAACATGCAAGAATAGAATGTTCATTATGTCTATATATCTATACATGCAGGTAAGATAATCAGGGAGATGGAAATTCTAAGTACGGATCAAGAGAAAATGCTAGAAATATTAAAGAATGATTTTGATGGACTCATCTGTAGACTGGATATGACTGAAGAGAAAAAGTTTGAGATTGAAGATATGTCAATAGAAACTACCTAACTGGAAAACAAATAACAAGTAATGGAAAAATTAAAAAGAATATTTAAGAACTTTGGCACAATTACAAAAGTAATTACATGTTTAAAGTGAGATCAGAAGAATAAGAAAAAGAAAAAACTATCTGTAGTAACAATGAAAAATTTCCAAAATTTATGACAGAAAACAAGCCACAAATCCAAGAAGTTCAGAGAACACCAATCAGAATGATATATAAACACACACAAATCTCCACCTAGAGATATCTTCTTCAATCTACAGAAAAACATAGAAAGTGATTGTTAACAAAAGATGAGGGGAGGTTGCTTACTAGTAGTATAGCAAAGATAAGAATCATATGAAACTTCTTTTTACAACTTCTACAAGGATGAAAAGAATTGAGTAAAATATTTTAAATGTTGAAAAATTAACAGAAAAAAAACACCGACTTTGAATTCTGTACCCAGTAATATTGTCTTTTAAAAGTGAAAGATAGGGGTGCCTGGTTAGCTCAGTCTGTTTCCGTTTCAATAAGCTTGTTCAATGTGTTCTGTTTTTTTTTTTTTTTTAAGATTCCACATCGATGTCAAATCATAGGATATTTGTCTTATTCTGTTTGACTTATTTCACTTAGCATGATACCATTTAGATCCATCCATGTTGTCACAATGGCAAGATTTAATACTTTTTTTTATAGCTGAGTAATACTTTATGTATATACATACAGTGTACACACACACGCACACACCGTATCTTTTTTATCCATTCATCTATAGATGGACACTTAGTTTTCCTTCATGTCTTGGCTATTGTAAATAATGCTGTGATAAACATAGGGTGTACATATATTTTTGAAGTAGTGTTTTTATTTCTTTGGCTACATACCCAGAAGTGGAATTACTGGGTCATATGGTATTTCTATCTTTGAGTTTCGAGGAACTACCATATCGTTTTCCACAATGACCGTACCAATTTATATTCCCCATGCATGAGGGCTCCCTTTTCTCTATGGTTTTACCAAAACTTGTTATTTTTTGTCTTTTTGATACTAACTGTCCTGGCTGGTTTGAGGGAAAACTCGTTGTGGTTTTGATTTGAGCTGGGGTGGGCTAGCAACCTGGGACTTGCTGAGGTGGCCAGCTGCAGAGAATGCCCAGACCCTACTTCCATCTGAACTGTCAAAGCAGAGGGGAGCAAAAACAGTGGTGCTTGCCTGCACCCCCCATCTCAGAGAGAGTTTCAAAAGTTCCCCAACCTTTGGTGGATGCTCAAGGGTAAGTAAATGGGTTTCCATCACTTATAGTCTAAATTGTTTTTTAAACTGCTGGTTTTCTACTGTACCTCAGTGTAGCAAGTCTGTGAATGTGCCCCTCAGTGCTATCCCTCCCTACCACAGGTCTTCGTTTTGGGGGTGTGTAGTACTGTAATCTTATAAGTACTTACATAAAAATTATAAATGCTTCAACTTATTAAATCCTTAATGTAGAGATAAAAGAATATATACTTAGGAAGACAAATATACCTTGGAAATTGTCAATATAATCATAACCGCAAAATTCTGTAGAGTATTCAAATTGATTAATTTACATTAGTTGAGATTATTTTTAGACAATCAGGTATATCTCAGAGGCATGAAATACGTTACTTAGACTTATGTGGCATTTACAAAGAGTTTTAGAGACCTAAATTACCATTGGTGATATTGTTTTAATTTCACTGTATTTCCTGGTATTTTATGTTAACATGATGTAGTTCACTATGAATAACGCTCTAGTGTTTTTGTTTGTTTGTTTGTTTTGAGATTTGCTAGTATCTACCACATGTAGGATTTGGTGTTTATTTGTTTTATTTTGAGTTTATCCATAGAAAAATCTCTAATCAGTTTTTTCACAAACATCAATCTGATACATTTTATATAAGCAAAATAAGCAATTTGAGGTAAATGAAGTAGTACAGTTCATAACATCACAAAATGCAATATTTATCTACAATTCACTGAATAGACTGGTAAAAAGTTATATTTTTATTAAAATCATTAATCTTGTGATTATTCATTGAACATCTAAGGTGTCCAATGCAAGATAAAAACTGATCCTAGTAACCACTTTGTTTTATGCTTTAGCAGTCTCATTGAGTATCACCTCTATTTTTAAAAATTTCTTAATGTTTATTTCTTAGAGAGAGACAGAGTGTGAGTAGAGGAGGGGCATACAGAATCTGAAGCAGGTTCCAGGCTCTGAGCTGTCAGCACAGAGCCCAATGTGAGGCTTGAAATTGTGAACCACTAGATCATGACCTGAGCTGAAGTCGGATGCTTAACTAACAGAGCCATTCAGGTGCCGTATCACTTCTTTGATGACACAAATTAATTATTTTTGACCCAAAGTGGTACTAATAATATTGCAAGGATAAGATTTACTATTAAAATGTACAAAAAATAGGCTTATGACATTGATTTTGAAAAGAAATCCATATTAATTCACTTTTATAAATTACTTTATCCTCTTATGTGTACTAATAATGGCCATGGGATAAGAAAGAACCATGTTGTGGTTTGTTTGATGGCTTGAACTGAGAAATTCACTTTTATTTACTATTATTTTTTATTACTTTTTTAATGTTTATTTATTTTTGAGAAGGACAGAGCATGAGAAGGGGAGGGGCAGAGAGAGTGGGAGAAACAGCTTCCAAAGCGGGCTGTGCTGTCAGCACAGAGCCCGACACCAGGCTCATACTTACAACCATGAGATCATGACCTCTGAGCTCAACTCAGAGGCTTAACTGACTGAGCCACACAAGCACACTGAGAAATTCACTTTTAAAAATGTGTATATAGTTTTAAAAAGAGAAATAGAAATGTGTATATTTTTATAATGCATATTGCTTACCATGAACCCTTGTTATCTCCCAATGAAACAGAACGTTAAGATTAGCATATAGTCAGTTTGATTTTTCAAAACTTCTGCATTTGTGCTATTCAGGATATCTTTACCTCATCTACCTTTCGTCATATATTATTTAGAGTTGTAATTTTACATTTTTTAAAAATTATTTTATTTTATTTTTTGTGTGTTTTTTTAATATAGCACAATTTATTTTTTGTAACATATGCAATTATTTTCCATCATTTACAATACAGTAGTTACAATGACACTCCAAACAGAAAAGCAAAGTAAAAAATCAAAACACCAACTTCTATTTCATGTAATTAGACTTATACAGAAATTAGAAGGTTAAGTAACAACTAGTTAATCACCTAATTTCACAGCTATCTGAAGTGGCGATCGTTATATAGCAGCTTATCTATGATACATTCAAGTAAATGATACAATTTATTACTTGCCCATAAGCTACAACACAGCCTGCTTAATACCTTTCCTTAAATTCCACCTCTATACTACAATATACTTGAGGTCCATGCAAAAAAGTAGCTACCTTTTATATAGGAAATGGATGATTAAGTCTTTGGTGTTGTAAAAGCAATTTCATTTAAACATAACCACCCCCACCACCAAAAAAAGAAGAGGGAAAAAAAAAAGTAACGAAAATAATAAGGGAAAAAACCCAAGACACACTTCCTAGGGGAAAAAAAACCAGCATGTAGTTTCTGTCCTTGACGGAATGTATTAAATAAGCAAACACCCCCAACAAGCAAAACAAGTACTACAATGTAAAAATATTTTAAAAAAAGAAAACCCTCTCACATGCATAAATGAAAGATTGCACACAAAGAACTCACATCTTTTCAAGCTTCAATAGTAAATATTCTGCTACTTGTATTTGTTTATTTTGACAGAGAGAAAGAGGGCATGGGAGGGGCAGAGAGAGGGAGAGAGAGAGAAGCCCAGGCAGTGCTCAATCCCTTCATACTGACATTGCAGAGTCCAATGTGGGGCTCAAACTCACAAACCGTGAGATTATGACCCAAGCTGAAATCAAGTGTCAGATGCTTAACCATCGGAGCCACCCAGGTACCCTCTGGTTTGCACACTATTTTATCTCTGGAATCTGGTACATTATAGTAGTTTCCCAGTAAATATTCATTAAATTATTTCACAAGAGTAATGAGGCATGTAAAAGAACTTGATACATGTCATATAACTATGTATCTAATATTATATTTTGCCTTGAAAGACACCATTTGTAAGAGCATACAAGTTATGCCACAGTATCCATAAGAGAATTAATTAAAAGGGAATTAGACTTTTTCTGCTGATTCCCTTTGTAAGGCTAACAGCATTAGCAAATATTTTACTTTAATATAAAAGGGTTATTTCTAATATACTGGTCTTAAAAAATTGCATAGGTACATTAAATGGTAATGAATTACTTATATCAAATGGCATTCAAGGAGAGGCCCCAGATCAGACCTATAAGCTTTAATCATTGAATGGTAGAGAAACTTGATCTTCACATCCTTTACATATCCTCATATTATATGATGATAATATAGTCTTACAAAATGCATCTGACCCGTTCTCCACATCATAAATGGAATCATATGTTGATTTCATGTTTCAATTAAATTATAGTTTTTGGAGGCATATTTAATAAAATACTTTGTTATATTTTTAATATGGATCTGTTACTGAAATTATATCTTGAACTGTTTGATAAATTAAAGTGTGATGCTATTGTTCAGAATACAAAGACCAATAAGTGAAATAAAAAGAGAGTAACAAAGTAATATTAGTAACATATTAGAATACTTAGGAGTTATATCATTATTTTTTTAAGTTTGTTTATTTTGAGAGAGAAAGAATGGAGGAAGGGCAGAGGTAGAGAGAAAGAGATCATCCCAAGTGGGGCTCAGCCCCATGACCCTGGGATCATGACCTTAGCAGAAATCAAGAATCAGTTGCTCAACTGACTGAGCCACCCAGGTGCCCCTACATTCACTTTTAAATGAACAAAGATGAATTTCTTAACTTCAGGATGCAGAGTTCTAAATATACCTTTCAATTCCATCTGTTCCAATGTGTCGTTCAGGTCCATTGTTTCTTTAGTGATTTTCTGTCTGGTTGATCTATCCATTGCTGTCAGTGGAGTATTAAAGTCCCCTGAAATTAGCACATTCTTATCAGTAAGATTGTTTCTGTCTGTGATTAATTGTTTTATGTAAGAAGATACGGTGTGTGTGTGTGTGTGTGTGTGTGTGTGTGTGTGTATATATACACATACACATATATATATACACACACACACACACATATATATACATACATATATACATACATACATACAATGGAGTATTACATGGCAATGAGAAAGAATAAAATATGGCAATTTGTAGCAAAGTAGATGGACCTTGAGGGTGTCATGCTAAGTGAAGTAAGTCAGGCAGAGAAGGACAGATACTATATGTTTGCACTCATAGGTCTAACAGGAGGAACCTAATGGAGGGCCATGGGGAGGGGAATGGGGAAAGAGAGTTGGGGAGAGAGAGGGACGCAAAACCTGAGAGACTATTGAATACTGAAAAGGAACCCAGGGTTGAAGGGGGAGGGGGAAGGGAGGTGATAGTAATGGAGGAGGGCACTTGTGGGGAAGAGCATTGGGTGTTATATGGAAACCAATTTGACAATAAACTATTTAAAAAATAAATGAACGAAGAGAAATTAGAGAGTATTTTTTTCATTTTATACTTTTCTCATAGAAAATTACCAAGCGTAATAATGTTCTGTTGATTATGTATCTTCATACATAATCATAAAATATTTTATTTAAAGAGGTTTCTACTATATGTTAAGGATTCAAAAAGCATATTATTGCATTTTTCTTAATCCAGATATAAATTGTGTACCAAATACTTCTATTATGTTAAGGACAGTGATGCTTAATATATTTAATGATTTCAAATTTCAAGTATAAGTGAATGCATTGATTTTTAATCGACCTCAATTATTCTGTATCCTAACATATATACAATGAATTTATGGAGGAAATACACTGATTTTAAAATGTTTAAAGAGTAAAATTATCACCTAAATTTTTAAGTACCTTTAATTAAACTGAAAAAGCAAGTCACTATTTAATGCAAAGCTTTATTCTTTAATGCAAAGCTTTACAATTTCCCTAAGAATAAAAATCAAATAGTCTACAGACTTTTGTGGTCATGTTTATAAATAAAATATAAAGTGTAAATGTCAAAAGTTTTTGATAATTTTTTATTAATAGTTTATTGCCAAGTTGGTTTCCATATAACACCCAGTGCTCTTCCCCACAAGTGCCCGCTCCACGACCATCACCCCACAACCCCTTTCCTCCTCCCTCTTCAGCCCTCTGTTTGTTTTCAGTTTCAAGAGTCTCTATTGATTTTTTTAATTTGTGAGACATAATATAGATAACACAGAATTTCAAATTTTATTTATTATTTTTTGTTGGTCTTTAAAATTTTTTATATAATTTATGTCAAGTTAGCTAACATTCAGTGTATACAGTGTGCTCTTGGCTTCAGGAATAGATTCCCATGATTCATCACTTACTTATAACTTCCAGTGTCCATCCTGAAAAGTGCCCTCCTCAATGCTCATCATCCACTTTCCCCACCCCTTAACCTTGTTCAACCCTCAATTTTCTGTATTTAAGAGCATCTTATGGTTTGCCTCCCTCTCTGTAACTATTTTATTTTCCTTCCCTTCCCCTATCGTCTTCTGTTAAGTTTCTCAAATGAGTGAAAACATATGGGATCTGATCAATTTATTTTTACTTGGCATAATACCCTCGAGTTCCATCCACATTTTTCAAATGGCAAGATTTCATTCTTTCTCATTGCTGAGTAGTATTCCATTATGTTTATATATATTTTTATGTCTTCTTTATCCATTAATCAGTTGGTGGACATTTGGGCTTTTTCCATAATTTGTCTACTATTGATAGTGCTGCTGTGAACATTGAGGTACATATGCCCCTATGAATCCTGTATCTTTTGGGTAAATTTCTATTAGTGCTCTTGCTGGGTTGTAGGGTAGTACTATTTTTAATTTTTTGAGAAACCTCCACACTGTTTTCCAGAGTGACTGCACCAGTTTGCATTCTCACCAGCAGAGCAAGAGGGTTCTTGTTTATCTACATCTTTGCCAACATCTGTTTCTTGAGTTGCTAATTTTAGCCACTCTGACTTGTGTGAGGGTATATCTCAATGTGGTTTTAATTTGTATTTTGCTGATGATACAATGATGAGCATCTTTTCATGTGTGTATTCACCATTTGGATGTCTTCTTTGAGAAAGTGTCTATTCATGTCTTCTGCCTATTTCTTCACTGGAATATTTGGTTTTTCAGTGTTGAGTTTAGTAAGTTCTTTATAGATTTTGGATACTAACCCTTTATCCAATATGGCATTTGCAAATGTCTTCTCCCATTCTGTTGGTTGCCTTTTAGTTTTGTTGACTGTTTCTTTTGTTTTGCAGAAGCTTTTTGTCTTGATGAGTTCCCAATAGTTCATTTTTGCTCTTGATTCCCTTGCCTTTGGGGATGTGTCAATAAGAAATCGCTCTGGCTGAGGTCAAGGAGGTTGATTCTTGCTTTCTTCTCCAGTGTTTTGATGGTTTTCTGTCTCACATTCAGGTTCTTCATCCGTTTTGAGTTTATTTTTGTGTATGTTGTAAGAAAGTGGTCCAGTTTCATTCTTCTGCATCTTGCTGTCCAGTTCTCACAGTACTATTTGCTAAAGAGACTTTTTCCATCGGATACTCTTTTCTACTTAGTTTAAGATTAGTTGGCAATACATTTGTGGATCCAATTCTGTGTTCTCTATTCTGTTCCATTGGTCTGTGTGTCTGTTTTTGTGCTAATACCACACTGTCTTGATGATTATAGCTTTGTAATAGAGACTAAAGTCCAGGATTGTGTGTCCCCAGCTTTGGTTGAGAAAAAGCATTTGATAAAATACAGCATCCTTTCTTAATAAAAACCCCCAAGAAAGTCAGGATAGAAGGAACATATCTTGACATCATAAAAGCCATATATGAAAACCCCACAGCTAATATTATCCTCAATAGGGAAAAACTAAATCTTTCCTCCTGAGATCAGGATATGACCGGGATGTCCACTCTCACCACTGTTGCTTAACATAGTGTTGGAAGTCCTTGCCTCAGCAGTCAGACAACAGAATGAAATCAAAGGCATCCAAGTTGGCAAAGAAGTCAAACTTTCACCCAAACTTTTGGGTCTTCCCAAAAGACTCCTCCCCTCCTCCCAACAAAAACACCTACCGGAACTGATACAAGAATTCAGCAAAGTCACAGGATATAAAATCAATGTGCAAAAATCAGTTGCATTTCTATACACCAATAATGAAGCAACAGAAGGAGATATCAATAAATTGATCTCATTTACAATCGCACCAAGAACCATAAAATACCCAGAGATAAATCTAACCAAAGAAGTAAATGATCTGTATGCTGAAAACTATAGAAAGCTTATGGAAGAAATTGAAGAAAACACAAAGAACTGAAAAAACATTTTATGCTCATGGATTGGAAGAAATATTGTTAAAATTTCAATACTACCCAAAGCAATCTACACATTTAGTGCAATCCCAGTTAAAAAAAAAAAAATACCAATCCCAATCTCACTCATTCTTCTCAGAGCTAGAGAAATTCTAAAATTTGTATGGAACCACAAAAGACCTTGAATAGTCAAATTTTATTTTTAAGATCAAGTGGTTTAATCTAATTAATACTTGAGCGTGCATGTTAACTATCACTTTCAAGATTTTTTGCGAGATTCAAAGCCTAGTTCCAGGATAATGTAGCCCTCAAGTGAAAGTTAACATTTTAGAAGGTCACCTGAGTCATAATTAAATAATCAAGGTTTCCTAAATACTCTCCAACCTAAAAGACAGGGACTAATATTTTTTGTGAACATCTTTTTCCTGCTAACTCTGATTGGGTTGTTCATAATAATAACAGATAAAACATAATAAGCTTTATTTCCATTAGCCTCAATAACATTATTAGTATTATTATTATAACAGATATATATTGGGTAAATATGAATCCCTAAGGGAATTTTGAGTGCATTACCTATAATCTTTTTGCAAATGATGCCTAAATAGTTTGAAACTCAAGCAATTTATATAAATTCCCCAAAGTTACAACGTTAAGAAATAAATGAATCTGCTTTAAAAATTATGTTTAATTTAAATATTTTAGCACTTCATTGCTCTGTCTTCTAGGTAATTAGTTTATAATATTGTATATGAGGAAATGCTCTATTGACAGAACCATACATTAATCTATAACCTTGGTGTTAAATTTAAGCACAGTATTTAATCACACTTGTCTGAATACCTTAATCACATTTTTTATAGTGATGATATTAATAATGATCCTTATGGGTAGACCTCTACCTTTATTATATTTTACCTTTTTAAAAATCATTAAAGTGCATTTAGTTTAAATGAAGCATTTCACAGACTAGAACAAGAAGATAACAAAAATACATTAACTTACTAAAGTTATGCTAATTATTGCCAAGGGCTACTGACTCAGTCTAGAGCTGTGCAAACAGCACTGAAAGATGTTATAGCACCATGTGACTCCACACATCCCTGAGTTCTACAAAAGGGATAAAGGAAATATCTACAGTATACAGAACACAATATAAAACCTACGTTTTTTAGGGCAATAAATTATTTTTTAATTCAAAATGAATACTGCTGTTTTTGTCTTATAAATAAAACAATTAAAACAGGTATTGAAATGATCAACTTTGACAAGATATAACCAGGCATTATTATCTATCTATCCATCTATCCATCCATCTATCATCTATTTATTGTAGTTTTTATTTAAATTCCTTTTCTTTAATATTTAGTGCAATTTTAGTTTCAAGAGTAGAATTTAGTGATTCATTACTTATATATAACACCCAATGCTCATTGCAAGAAGTGCCTTTCTTCATGCCCATCACTCATTTAATCCATCCCCTCAGTAAGCCTCAGTTTGTTCTTTATAGTTAAGAGTCTGTTTTATGGTTTGCATTAGATCTAAAATATTTGTAATATTTATAAATAATAAACTATATCACTGTATGACTTCCTCAAAATTAATATTTCTTGAGAATAAGTTGGGATCTGTAAATGGCATAGGAATACCTTAACAGCACCACTAGTTACTAATCCAGATAAAGCACATACTTTGATTTTTACATGCACATGTCTTTTTAAAATTGTAGATGTAGAATTCAGGGTGAGAAAGCAGAGAAAAGATAAATTAGAAAAAGGAGGTGAATTAATGTGGTGCCTCAAGAAAAAATTACTAAGGGCTTTCTTCCCTCCCTTTATTCAACTTTTTAAAATTTATTAACTTTATTTTCTTCAGAAAGTTACTTATTTCATTTTGGTTGGTTGCCTCAAATGAATAACTGAGAATTGTGATGATATATGTAGTGTTCTTAAAATATTTCTGAAACTTTATGATCACATAGTTTGTAAAATATACTTGTTATGAAATCCACAGAGTGAATGTACACGGAGTTTCCGTAGTGTAGTGGTTATCACGTTCGCCTAACACAGTGTGAATGTAAAGAGTTGTCACTACTAGATAACGTGAAGTGTGAATTCACTGGATGAATAATGTGATGAGGAACCCAGAAGAAGGTAACATTATTCCTACTGACTAAAAGACAGAATTAAAGTCATGCGTAATGAGATCTTTTCAATGCTGATTTAGTAAGTGATCTGGCCTTGACAGAAG
>PISW01014405.1:0-21320 GCA_004023785.1 Mungos mungo | reverse complement strand
TTTTTTTAAAATTTTTAAACACTTATGTATTTTTTGAAAGACAGAGAGAGACAGAGCATGGGCAGAGAAGGGACAGCGATAGAGGGACACACATTCAGAATCCAAAGAAGTCTCCAAGATCCAAGCTGTCAACACAGAGCCCAATGCAGGTCTTGAACCAACAAACTGTGATGTCATGACCTGAGCTGAAGTCCGATGCTTAACTAACTGAGCCACCCAGTCGCCTCTATAATCCTCCTGTTTTAACTTCATGGTAAAAGACTACACGAAGGCAATAGAATTGTGATCCCACAATTAGCATCATTGTCACATCTGGGGTTAGTCATTGTTAGCTTCAAGATGTCTGATGTTATGATATAGCAATTTAAATGTAGCCAGACTTCATTTTCTGGAGTCAGTTTTACCATTTTAATATGGAAGCAGACTATGTTGGATAAAATATATATATAAAAAAAAAAGCAGAGGCCACCTCTTTGGGGAGGGCACAAAGATAGGAGATTAATTCTGCCTCTGAAACACTTCATCAGTTCACTAAAGATAACATATTAAAACCATATGAACCTAGACTTCACATAGATCTGACTGAGCACCAGTTTCAGCCACATTATCATCTAGGGTCTCTCATTTTGAGGGCAAGAGAACAGATATTTTAAGGCTAGAGCTCCCCCCCCACAATGGAAATTATAATAACTATTCACATAGTGATACCAAAAAAAAACTGAATGCAATGGCAGAAAGACACCTGGTTTATAATAGTTTCCTAAATGATTATTTTTTTCCTTAACATTTGCATTAACACTTAAAAGAAAAATTATCTAATAATTTTATAAAACTTATTAGAAGTGCTTCCATTTACTCTGTCACTCTTTAAATGATGTTTTGGGCACTTGGGTGGCTCAGTTGGTTAAGTGTTCAGCTCTTGGTTTTGGCTCACAGTTCATGAGCCTGAGTCTCACATCCAGCTCTGTACTGACAGTGTGGAGCCTGCTTGGGATTCTTTGTCTCCCTTTCTCTCTCTGGCTGCCCCATGTTCTCATAGTCTCTGTCTCTCAAAATAAATAAATGACAACTTTAAAAAATGATGTTTTGATTTTCAATCACAGACATAAAGATTTGTACAACTCATAGGTATTATGGAAGAATGGTAAAAGGATAAGATGTAGAAAATAATTAATAATCAACTAATTATTAATTATCAATTGCCTGCATGTTGACAAAAATTGCATTTAAAAGAAATGTATTTACTATATCATAGAACTTAGTCTTGATATGGTTCTATTAGAATTAATTACTGAAGAAATATATGGCCTTGATCTAGGGGTTACTGACATTCTCGATTTATCATAGAACTGACATAGGTTATTGACAAGTAATTTGATACATTTCCTGTATATGTTCTTCATCTTTAATTCTACCATTTAGCATTTGAAAATGTTTGTGGAAAAAATATTAAATGTGTCTATACATTTGAATCAACTTAAATTGTGGAAAATTTGAAGAAAACCATATGAAAGAACTTTTTAAGTATTTTCTAAAACATGAAGTACTGAATTACATAGTTCATATTATTACTATATTAAATATCGAAAGGCTACATTACTAAGTATATAATTGTGTCAAACACACTGTTTTTATAGAAATAATTAGTTCTTAGCTGTTTAACAATCTGAACTTATGTATAAGAGTGAACAGTTATTTTGAAATATTTTCCCCTACTCTACTGATTTTGTGGTAAATTCTTGAAATATACATCATTTAGAAATGTCTATGCAAAAAGTAACTCACAGTGAGAATTAAAATGTGAAGCCACATTTTGGCGATTATAATAGTCAATGAAGAAATTGACATAAGACATTAATTTTGGTATTTAACACAGGAAAGGATAACCAAAATAAATTATCTCCTTTCCTCTAATAATAAGTCTATTTGGTAACAAATTTATAGGCATATAACTTTCCAGACTTAACATAATTGAGATTCTGTTCATCTCTCATTGTAAAAGTGAGAGAGATTCTGAAAACTGATAAGAACTTTTAAAGAATAAAAATCAATTTAATTCTTGTGTTTGTAAAGATGGAGGTATTCAAGATTACTAAAAAGTGTGATATTACTCTTTCAGCTTTAAGTAATATCTGTGAAACACAAATGTTGTCAAAAGTGCATAATGAATGATTATAAAAAGAATCAATTAGATGGCTGAGTTTATATCAACTACTATAATTTATTATATTAACTTTATAAAGTATAAAATTAGTATGATTAAACTGTTAAAAATTCACTTCTACACATAAACATATCTTAAATAATAAATTTTCTGATAAATCTTTTACTCCCTCTGGTTTTAGTTCAAAAAATGATTAATAATTTGAATGAGTTGCCTTTTAAGCTCAACCCCTATGAAGAAAGATTTCATGATAAATCACGATACTGGGCCAAATTATATATTATATAACCAAGTGTTTTATTTTTGAATGATACCAAAAGACACGTAATTAAGATGGGACACAAAATTGGCCTTAGCACGGATCCCTGGAGAATCTTGTTTATATTTTTTTCATCCAAAGATGAATTCTCTCTTTGGTTTACTGTTTCTTAAGCCAGCTCCCTAATCACGTCAAACAATTTCTCGTAATCTTGTTATTTTTCTGTAAAATCACTTGCGTATGCACACCACACACACACAGATAACTTCTTTGTTCACACTTTTTTGTCCTCTTAAAAAAATATACAGACTACCATAAGTTTTACATGACTGACAATGATTTATATTTGCCTAAGGACATTTTTTGAGTTTTTAGTAACATTTCAATGGGGTTTCTTGGTAAGACCCCAAGTGCTCTCACACAGCAGTTTCTACTAATTAGAAAAAAAGAAAAGAAAGAAGATTCTGTTTTAGACCTTTCAATCTACTATAACACAATACCACAGACTGGAGGCTTATAAACAACAGAAATTGAGTTCTAGAGGCTGGAAGGCTGAGAACAGGGTGCCAGCATGGTCCGATGAGGGCTAGGGAACTCTGCGGGAACCCTCACAAAAGTGCTAATCCCACTCATGAAGACTCCATCCTAATGACCTAATTGTCTCCCAAAGGCACCAGCTCCTAACAGCAAAGTCATGAGCATTAAGATTCCAGCATGTGAATTTTTGGGGAACACAAGTTTTCAGATCATAGTGGATACATAGATAGAGGGAGACTGATATCTTTTTAGATAGATACTAAAGGTGGGAAGAGGGCTCTCTATGGGAACTGACTCTTGAAAGACACGTTGAAGGATGTGGGGGGGCTCACCAGACAAACAAAAGTAATAAAGTCCAGGTGGAAAGAGCAACTTGAACAGTGTTATGGAACCTAAGGCATGTTGAAGAAAGTGCAATTTTTTTTTTCTATAATTAGGATATAAGGTGCATTTGGGATGAGTAATTGGAAATGTAGGCTAGATAACAAAGTTATTTATTCATTTAAAATGCCATCTTTACAAGAATTTTTCAAACTTTCAGAATTAAGAATTATGCTTTTGTTTCTAACTCAGGACTTCTATACATAGAGTTAACTCTTCAGAGACAAACAAGACAGTTTTTGCTCTGCATGATCCTTATGGTTCTATAGGTCAGACATCCAACACAGGGCTCCCTGAGCTATTATCCAATCCAGTTACTAGGTGCTGACAGGACTGCATTTCTTTCTGGAAGCTTAGGAGGAGAAGCTCTTTCCTGGCCTTTTCCAGTTTCTAGACAGCCCTCACATTCCTAGGTTTATGGCACCTGCTTCCATCTCTGAAGCCATTGATGGATCAAATTCTCCTACTACCATCTCTCTGGATCTGTAACAACAGGAAGTCTGGAAGAGATTTGGTGCTCATAAAAACCCATGATTACACTGGGTCTACCTGGATAATAATCTGCTTGTCTCAAGTTTTTAATCACATTTACAAAATCCCTTTTGTCATGGAAGGTAACCTACTTATCAATTCCTGGAACTAGTATATGGACATTACTGGGGACCATTATTCTATCTAGTACAGTCCACTTCTTGGTCTTTTAAAATTGACATCTGTCCCCCACACAAATTTCATTCAAGGAACCCAATTCCTCAAAAGTCTAACTCATTAAACTACCAACAAATTGTTCCAAATTTTATTAGAACTCATCAGTTCAAAAGTCCTAAATGTCATCATCTAAATGATGTAATTTAAAAATGGATGAGGCTCTGAGTTTAAGCTATCCTGGATTTTAATCTATTTAAACAATTCCTTTGCATTTGTGGATCTATGAAAGTAAAGAAACACATTATCTGCCCCTGAAATACAATGGTAGGACAAGCATAGGATAATAGTTGCAGACAGGAGAAAATTTAAATAAGGAGAAAATTGGGGTGCTGGGTGGTCTAGTCAGTTAAGCATCTGACTCTTGATCCCATGCTTCATGAGATGGAGCCCCGAGTGTAGCATGTAGCTCTGTGCTGATAGCACAAAATCTGCTTGGGATTCTCTTTCTCCCTCTCTTTGCCCCTCCCTTGTTCTCGTTCTCTCTCTCTCTCTCTCTCTCTCTCTCTCTCTCTCTCTCTAATAGTAAGTAAACAAAATTTTTAAAAATTAAAATAAAGAGAAAATTAAAGGAAAAGGGGAGGCATGGGTCCTCCAAATTTCTAAATCCAGCTGGGCAAACTCCTTTAGGTTTCAAGGCCTGGGAATGATTCTCTGTGGTTTTCAACCTCTCTTTCAGGCTCATGGGTTCCTCCTCTGAATCATATGTCCCTTGCTTTTCATGAAATATAGCTAGTGTTTGCAGTTGAGCAGTTTTAGCAGATTATTTCCTGTCAGTAGAATTTTAGGGTTTCCATTGCCCTTTTTATTTTATATTTAATCCCGTTTAGTTTAACTGGCCTTGTTTCTCACAATATAAAATGAACAAGAACTTTGTGGATCTCCCATGTATGTCATAGAAATTCACTCTATTAGACAAGAGACTTTCCCATAGATATATCATTGATAGTTAGTTCTCTATTTTTGACTTCTGGGATCTCTGTGGAGGTAACACCCTTCAATTTCCTAGAGCTTCTCTGCTTTTTGGGGGGATCTTCTCATCACACTCCTAATTTCTTCAAAGAGCATCTTGTGGGACAAAGTATTCTAACCTTTTGATCTATTTGAGGTAATACGAAAAGATTGTTATAGTCACATCTTTAGCTTTTCCTTTAGATCTTACATTCCTGACAGTAAATCTCTTAATTTTAGCATCTTTTGCAATCTGGATAGGCTAAGAATTTCCCAAACCATCACCTTTTGGTCCTTTTTGTTTTTTCATTCTTCTCTCAGTTTATCTCCTTCTCCTTGCATTTCACTACGAGCAGCAAAAAGGAACCAGGCTGCTTCTTCATCCCTTTGCTTAAGAATCTCCTCAGGTATTGGCTCCTGGGTGGCTCAGTTGGTTAAGCATCTGACTTCCGTCAAAAGCTCACGGTTTGTGAGCTAGAGCCCTGTGTCGGCCTCTGTGCTGACAGCTCAGAACCTGGAGCCTGCTTCAGATTCTGTGTCTCCCTCCCTCTCTGCCCCTGCCCTGCTCATGCTCTGTCTTTCTGTCTCTCAAAATTAATAAATAAATGTTAAAAAGTTTTTAAAAATCTCCTCAGCCAAATATTCCAGGTAATTGCAGGAGACAATTCTGCTAAGATTTCTGCTACTACATAATACAGAAAAATCTTTCTTCCAGTTTTCAATAATAATGTGTTGCTTATTTCCTACTGAATCCTCACCAAAGTCATCTGCTATGTCCATATTTCTACTAATATCTGGGTCCGATGATCTTGGCATTCTCAAAGGCACTCTATGTTCTCTATACAATGCCTTTCACTCCCTTCTGAGTCTTCAGTAGCAGAGTCACTAATATCCATATTTCTACTAACAGCATGGTCAAGGCAATCTAAGCTAGTTTTGATAATGCGTCTCAAAATGGACATGCTAACTAATTCCAAAGTCATTTTGACATTTTTTAGAAATATGTTATAGCAGTATCTCACCTTCAGGCACTAAAATCTGTTTTAATTTTCTGTTGTTGCCATAACAACATACATACATACATATACACATAGTGACTTTTAAAAACCACAAACACAGGGCACTTTTAAAAACCACAAACACAGTCTGTTGAGAGACTGACTCTTGATTTTTGGCTCAAGTCATGATCTCACAGCTCATGGGATAGAGCCCCAAGTCCAGCAGAGCCTGCTTGGGATTCTCTCTCCCTCTTTCTCTGTCCCTCCCCCCAACTCATACTCTCTGTCTCTTTCAAAAATAAATAAATAAACATTAAAAAAAGAAAATCAAACACAAAAGCACAATCTTACAGCCACCAGCACTACTTTTCTAGCAATGCTCCCTAAATAGAGTAAAGGCTCTCTTTGTTCCCTGAAGTTTCAGCTAATGCCCACTTCTTCTAAGAAACACAATCAACAGTGATTTTTCTCTTTTCAGAAATCATGTTTTTCTCACAGCCTGCACTATTGAGTGGTACTTACCCTGTGTTTAGCTGTGTCATTATTTATTTTCACTCTGTGTGTCAAGTTATCTTCAAACAATTTGGGGGGGGGGTGGTGCCTGGGTGGCTCAGTTGGTTCAGTGCCCAATTTTGGCTCAGGTCATGATCTCACAGATTGTGAGTTTGAGTCCCGTATCAGGCTCTGTGCTGATAGCTCAGAGCCAGGAGTCTGCTTCAGATCCTGTGTGTGTGTCTCTCTCTCTCTCTCTCTGCCCCTCCCCCGCTCAGGCTCTGTCTCTCTCTTAAAAATAAATATTAAACAAAATAAAAGTAAAAGTTACAAACAGAGAGGGAGGGAGGCGAACCATAAGAAACTCTTAAGTACGGAGAACAAACTGAGGGTTGGTGGGGTGTGGGGGATGGGGAAAGTGGATGATGGGCATTGATTGAAGAGGGCACTTGTTGGGATGAGCACGGGGTGTTGTATGTTTAAAGTTTATTTATTTAGTTTTGAGAGAGACCATACATGCATGCAAGCAGGGGAGGGACCAAGAGAGAGGGAGAGAATCCCAAGCAGGCTCTGGGCAATCAGTATAGAGCCTGACACAGGGCTCAATCTCACAAACCATGAGATTATGACCTGAGTAAAAATGAAGATTGGATGTTTAACAGACTGAGCCATCCAGGCACCCCTCAAGTTATATTAACACAATTAGACGTCCAAAGATAGGAATTTTAGGCATTCCTAGCATTTCTTATGTTATTTTCATACAGTAGCCCCTCCGATTCCATTTGTGAATATTGCAAAACATGACAGCAGAATGGTTGAAGGAGGGAAGTTTCCTTTATGAAGCAATTTTTAGAAAGTCAGAATACTTTACTAACATCAAGACATTATGCGTGCTTTAAATAATTTGTTATTACTTTTTAATTTACAAATATGGCTATAAATAAAAAATAAAATATAAATAAAATATTTTAGATAAACTCTTTTAAAACATATTATCTCATTTGATCTTTATAAATACACACAGATACTCTTACACAGAATAGGAAAATGGAGTCACATGTAGATTTCAGTTGTGTTTGCTGACAGGCACATTGTCAAGAAAGATGTTAGGAGCAAATCAGAAACACAGATCCAAGGCATGATTCTAAAACCTGTGTTTTCCCCACTATTCTATATGTTCTCCTTTCATGTAAATTTTAGAATAAATTGGTCCATGTGTGCCATCATGTAGAGTTTCTTGAGAAATGGGGAGAGTACAGGAAAGAATAATTAATTTTAGAGACCTCATTTTTAATTTAATCACTGAAAATATGGTAATATTGTATTTGTCAGAGAAAGCAATTATTTTCATAATTCACATCATGAGTAGTTAATTTAAATCACTGTAGTGAAAGAGTACTGACTAAATTCATTTTTCTAAATGTTCAATAAACTTTGATAATTTATTATTATAATGCCTTAGATTGAGTATTTTTTTTGAAGTTGTTATAAAAGCACATTATTAATTATAGGTTGTGCTTCATGGATAGTAAAGTTAGAAAGAAGTCATAGTCAAAGTAAATTATGGAGAATAGATAATTAAATGGGTCAGTGAGCAATCTTGGTTTGGGGGCTCATTACTATTTGAGAAATAGCAAAGGAAAAATTTTGACATCCCAACATACCAATTAGGGTGCATATTATAAAATACTGAAAACTAGAAATCAGAGAGGAAATAATTGATAATGCTCAATTCAAGTACTTACAGAGGTTTAGAGAAACTCCAAAATTCTTCTTTCTTTTTCTTTAGCTTCTACAGCAGAAGAGTCCAGCTAATGAAAATAAATATACACTAGGGTCCCATTATGTGATCTTGTGATTGATTATAACCATTTGAGTTATTAAATTCTCTCACAGATACAAAGCCAATCCCTTGCAATTTTACTTCTTTTAAATTAATACGTTTGCATTAACTTCCATAAAATCATCTCTTACTAATTTTTTTTTCTGTATCGACTTATTTCTTACAAGCAACAGAAATTGTCTCTGGTTAACTTTTGCAGCAAAGTTATTTCCTAGAATCCCATGAAGAAGTGCACAGAATTGGTACGAGGGTGGGGACCAGATTCATAAAATAGTCAGTAATCAAAAGAATCTAGGTCAGACCCTTCATTTCTATCCTTGTACAAGAATCTTTTCCATAAGATTTTCAATGCTGACACCACTGCCATTATGAATAATTTCTTCACTGCACATAGTGTCCTGTTCCCTGTTCCAGAGTCAAAATTCTAGCTAGGAACATCTAAGGGGCCAAGCCTATCAGGAGGTGAGGAAAGCAAATAGATTTCCAGTGTGGGTAACACTCTAGACATGAACCTGAAGACTAGCTTAAAGACATTCTGTCCTCCAAATGTTGCCATATGTAAATATGTTAAGCAACTCATCACTGTCTTCATTACTATTGATCAACAACAACAACAACAACTTAGCAGAGCAAGGTCAAGTGTAAAGTCCTGGGACTTGTCCTTTAAAGTCACTATCAGATGGTATTATGAAAGACTGTGATGGATGCATTTTGGAAATACAGATCCATTCTGTACTGTTTTGTGTAAGTGTTCTAAACTACTGGAGAGGTGTCAATATTCTGATAGAGCTTTAAAATACAGACATTTCTTTCATACCTTAGAGGACAGAAAACCTCCCTCAGAATCTGGATGATTTATATGGTAGGAGAAATGGCTTGGCCCTAGGTCTTTTACTATTCAGATTTATCCATTTATCTGAGTGGTTGAGTTCTTATGATATGCCACATCCCATCCCAAGTTATGCGATATATAATATATAATAGGATATATTATATACATTGTGGTATAAATAGTGTAGCAGTATTATATGGTTAGAGGAAAGGCTTTCTTTTCACCTAATTAATATTTGTTCAGTTCTCAACCTCCTTGAGAGCTTCTTGGGTGAAATCTGAAACTGGCTCTTGTACATAGAGGGCAGAAAGAGACAGGAAAAGAGGCAAGGTCATTCCAGATCACTAGGTGGCAGGTTTAATGAGCAAGAGAACTTACACATGAGATATCTTGGATGGCTGCAAGACAAGTGGATTTCCACACCTGACTGTGAGAATCCTAAATATTTTTATAGAGGCCTTAACTGGGTTCAGTCACATATTTTATCTAAGTCTTCTTGTTACTACCTCTTGCGTCTTTGGGGCAGCCTCTGAGGGTAGGAAGGCAAGTGGAAGGCACATTCCAAGGACAAGGGAAGGGGTTCTGCTCCCAGGTCAACCAGAGGTCATGTCCCTCATTCACGTCCTCTAACACTTTATGAAACCCTCAGAGTACTGAGGATTTTCCCCTTAATGTAGGGCCAGGCAGATATTGTAAATTAAACGGAATTAAATATGTATGATTATTCTTCACCTCTAAATAGAAATACTTTCATTTTCATTTTATATTATTTTATTTTTATTTACTTATTTTAAAATGTTTACTTATTTTTAGAGAGAGGAGAGAGAGAGAGAGAGCCTTCACACAAGCAGTAGGAGGGGCAGAGAGAGAACAGAAAGAATCCAAAGTGGTTTCCATGCATCAGAGTGGAGCCCAAAGCGGGAGTTGATTCCTTGACTGTGAGATCATGACCTGAGCAGAAATCAAGAGTTGGACACTTACTTAACTGACAGAGCCACCCAGATGTCCCAAGAAATACTCTCATTTAAAAAATCTGTTTTGTCTTGTTTTTGATAAAGATGTAGATGTCTACAAAGAAATATTTCTTTACTCTTTAAAACTACAGGTGTAGTGATAAATGTCCAGTGACACGCAAGTGCAGAAGTGGAGAGTATCAGGGGGTGGTAGGGACTGTGTTAAACAGAAGGCCACATTCTTTCTTGTTGGAAAGCTACCGCACATATCTAGCCAATTGTCACGCAGGCATGTAAGCCCAGCGTTGCCAGGTATTTTCAGTTTTTTCAACAGAAGCCAGAAATCTGTTTTTTTTTTATGTAAAATTTCCCAGTTTTAAATGTTGTAATATTAAAAAAAAAAAAAGAAACAGGTTAGGAGCCAAATATAACATATCTGTGAGCCAGGTTCAGGCTTCAAGTTGCCAGTTTGCAACGTCTTCTAGAGACTAGAGCTGGAGTCTAACTACAATAGCGATCTGCCCAGTAATTGTTGCTCCCCGGGGACTTGTGGCTCTTAATGGAAACAGAACCTTGATATACCTATCCTGGCAGTCTGCCCACCTGCATCCAAATTCCAATGGTGGCAAGCCAATGTACTTCCTTGGGGGCTTTTACCACATAGACTTTAACCATTAACTTTCCCACCAGACCATGAATTTCTTAAGAGAAGAAAGTCTTTGTTCATGAGCAAATTGTATAGTAGCTGAGGTATGTTAATTACCATGAATAAGCCTTACTTTATCAATGGTTCTCTATAGTAAATTTTCCAACATTTCTTTCCCCTTGTTCTAAGAGATGACCTTCCTGAAACACAGACTTACTTTTTTTTTAATGTAAAGAATGAAAGATAATTGTTGATTTTTTGGCTAAGCAGTCTTTCTGACTAATTCAGAGGAAGAATTAATTCTTTACTGTTAAAAGTGTAGAATAGTGGGGAACAGACAAAATTGATATGCTGTTTCAGGATCAGTACATAGTTATTGAGTATATACTACATGCCCCAAAGTTTCAGATACAGAAATAGCATGCCTAATGCGAAGAACAAGTGCCTTCCCCAAAGCTCCCAAGCACAAAGGAACACGTGTTTGTCAGAATTGGCACAGAGGTGTCCATATCTGGGGTAAGAGTGGCATGTGCACCTCATCTAAAGGATTTTTGCATCTTGGGTCCAAGGCCAAGCTGTGCTCCATTGGATCCTCACTGAGAGTGTTCAAAGACAAGATTGAATGTGTCCCCATAATTCCTATATCTCCAGATTTTCCCACTCATGCCACTTCTGTAAATCTCAGTGTGAACCTTGGACCACACACATATTTTAAAATAAAGTTGAAAGAGGAAATCAATAAATGCCAAAAGTTACTTGCACAGAATAGGTGTTTAGGTGCTGATATCTGGCATTATGATTTTAGACCGGTTTCTTTTCAAAAATTTAATTCTTAAGTTAATGTCATAGTAATAACTATGTTTATAGAGTGGAGACTATATATGTTAGCTATTTTTCACGTGCCACTTTGTTAAAGCTTCACCAAAGATGGTCAAGGGATGATTATATATGCTGTATGCTTTACATTTGTTACCTTTTTATTATTCACCAAAAAAATAAGTATATTATTATTACACTTAACATTAGAGGAAAATAAATGTTTTAAATATTTATTTATTCTTGAGAGAGAGAGAGAAACAGACAGATAGACAGCAAATGGAGGAGGGGCAGAAAGAGGGAGACACAGATTCTGAAACAGGCTCCAAGCTCTGAGCTGTAAGCACAGAGCCCAACATTGGGCTTGAACCCATGGACCGTGAGATCATGACTTGAGCTGAAGTTGGATGCTTAACCAACTGAGCCACCCAGGTGCCCCAGGAAAATTAACTTTAAAGAGGCTTAAATATTTTCCTTAAATTTATCCACTTGGTCAAGTAATGAAGATTGCATTTGAACCCAAATCCATGAAAAGTCACAAGTTTTCTATTACACTACAAAGGCTCTTTTATTGGGGTCCAAAACAGTTTTACCCAGTGGTTTATAACTAAGGAATACTTTACTAGTCTCCTAATTGTCTCATCTCTTCATATATAAATTAGGAATAATTTTGGCCACAAAACACAAACAGTCTAACAGTGGATTAAGCAGATATTGTAATTTGGTTTTGTCAGAAGCAAATTTGAGAAAGAGGTTAGCATCAGAAATGTTTAGAGGCAGTATTTTCAGAAATATCATCCTAGGGGATGTGAAGGAAATGAGTCTAGAAGGTTAGTTGAACTAAGATTTATTTATAACAAGACCTCAGCCATGCTATGGTGAGTGCCAAAGATAGGATGGCTCTTATAGTTAACCCGTATTGAGGGGAGACACCCAAATCTTTATACCTTACATCAACCAGTCATTGAGTATGTGTTCCCCCGGAGGAAGACATATCCTCAGGGAGGAAGCATACTTTAGTTGAAACAATTCTGGAAAAAGGCTTGACAGCACAGAGATGCTAACCCATAACCTTCCTAGTGGCTGGGAGATTAAGTCCTTTAATCCTGAAGGGAGTGGGGACCTAGGCAGCCCATCATCATATTTGCTGCAAATGAACATTTTGATTTTTCTCTCATATGAAAAGACTAGATATCAATGGTTGCTGTGGTTTTGGTTCAGCCATTTAATAATGTTAGGACTTCTGCATGCTTCTCTTGGTCTTTTCTTGGTCTTTATTTTTTGATAGCAACTCCAACTCTAGCCTTCAAAATAAGGAAAAGGGAGAAAGGGCGATACCAATGATCATGGTCTTGATCAGGAAGCTTAAAGTCCTCCATCTGACTTCCTTTAATTCGTGTAGTCTGGAATTGGTCACAGGGCAAGGAAAATTGGCAAATTTAATAGTTCTCTGAAAAACAAAATGATCATGATTGACTTAGATTCATTTTCTGAAGCTGGGAATATTGTTGTCTGATGAGGTTTATTATTAAGAGAGAAACATGGAATTCGTGTGCTGTAAACAAAAAAAGCAGTATTTTCCACAGGTCATTTAATTTTGAATTTGTAACCACATTGATCCCTCAGCAGTGTACACCTTATGGCCATACATGGGTCATCTGAACAATTGGGTGAGGAGAGGGATGAGATGAGGCTTGGAAAAAAACTGATGCTTTGCTCAACTCAATCACTTGGACTCTATAAGATATGAAAAAAAGATGAATAAAGTGAGGATGGAAAAGAGCACGGGATAATACACTGAAGTTAGGTGGGAAAACCTACCTTATATGTAATAAGTAACACAAAAAATGACTGAAGAGGTCCAGCTCTCTCTAATGAGAACTAGATTGTGCTTTCATTTTTATCAATATCTGTTTGCACCATCAAAAACATTTAGCTTCTTATTAGCTGTTTCTCAATGCTGATGTTTATTGGCATTGCTATTGGGCTAGAGTACATCTGTGGTAAATTAGCCTAGGAAGGCTTATAAATGGGGTCATAGAGTCCTAGTAATTCAGGGTTGGAAAGACTTTGGAAATCATTTAATGCAAACTCATCATTTTA
Organism: Mungos mungo; assembly: GCA_004023785.1. Classification (NCBI taxonomy): domain Eukaryota; kingdom Metazoa; phylum Chordata; class Mammalia; order Carnivora; family Herpestidae; genus Mungos; species Mungos mungo. Next base: position 7,640 of record PISW01014405.1, on the reverse strand, counting down.
CACACAGGAAACTGAGATCAAGAAGGGGCAAGTTGCCCAAAATAAATATAGGTATGAACTTCTGAAAAAATCCTCTCTTTTTAAAAATTTCCATTAAGCAACAGTTGTGGGTTTTGCTGGTCTTGAACTTGTCTGTGGGCAAATTGGAGTAAAATGTGACTGTCACACACACAAAAAAATTGAAATGCTTCATTTGTATTCAGGGAAAAGAAACGTAGATAGTTTAAGTAATTTATATAAGATTGAAGTCTACTTCATGAGCCAAAGAAATCAAACACTAGAAGTACCACCTTTTGACAAAGTCATTATTTAAAAATAATTGATATTATTACTAAATTCACAGAACAATTAGCATGTTTCTGAATCAGCAAAATAAAACAGATATTTAAGCAAATATCTATTTAACTTGGTGATGTCCCAACATCCCAAATCTAAACATAGATTTCAATGGCAAAAGTTTGTTTAATGGGAAAACCTATCCAAAGAGAAACAATTTGTTTCATCTGTAGTGGGGAAATATCCATCTGCTATTAGGTTAAAACAGAAAGCCAAGAGTTTTGTAAAAATTTCCACTGGTTGGTTGTTGCTTGTTATCCAAGGGAAGTGACTCTTCGAAAAAAAATTCAGTAGGGGTGGGTCAATTACTTTTAAAAGTGCTACTTTGGCGAAAATCTGCATAAGGATTAGGTGGTTCAATTAGTGAGCAACATTTTTCTGTCACTGGATGTGCTATATTTGGGATTATAAATAGTTTCAGCACAAGTGAATTAGCGTAGGTGAATCGTACAATCTTAATAGCAAAGCTACTTGCAGTAGTGGCTATTGTCATTTGAATACTTAATATGTGTGATGAATGGGTGCCTGGGTGGCTCAGTGGTTAAGCTTCTGACCACCTCAGGTCATGACCTCCCCGGTTTGTGGGTTCAAGCCCCGCATCAGGTTCTGTGCTGACAGCTTCAGATTCTGTGTCTCCCTCTCTCTCTGCCCCTCCCTTGTTTGCACTATGTCTCTCTCCGTCTCAAAAAAATAAATAAACATTAGAAAAAATTGAAAAAAAAAAAAAGACTTGTGATGCTTTTGGGGGGCCTGGGTGGCTCAGTCAGTTAAGTGTCCAACTTGACTTCAGCTCGGGTCATGATCTCACGATTCATGGGATCAAGCCCTGCCTCAGGCTTGGCACTGTCATTACAGGAGCCCGCTTGGGATCCTCTCTCTCTGCTCCTCCTCCCCACACCCACACACTCTCTCTCTCAAAATAAATAAAAAATTAAAAAAAAAGATATGTGATGCTTTCTAAGATTTATTTTTAGCTTATGTCAATTAACAAACCATCCAAATTGTTACTTTGTGTTTCCATTCCGTTTATCATTTCCAAAAAATGAATTTTTTAAAGTTTATTTCTTTATTTTGAAAGAGAGAGAGTGCAAGTAGGGGAGGGGCAGAGGGAGAAAGAATTTCAAGCAGACTCCATGCTCAGTGCAGAACACAAGGCAGGGCTCGATCTCACAACTGTGAGATCATGGCCTGAGCCAAAATCAAGAGTTCGGTGCTTAACTTTTACAGATAGAGAATAAACCAAGGGCTGATGGAGAAAGGTGGTTGGAAGATGCGTTAGGTGGGTGATAGATATTAAGAAGGGCACTTGTGATAAGCACTGGGTATTGTATGTAAATGGTGAATCACTGAATTCTACTTCTGAAACCAATGTTGTACTGTATATTAACTAAAAAAAAAAAAAAAGTCAGATGCTTAACAGATTGAGCCATCCAGGGACCCCCTTTTGTTTAAAGTTTAGAAAAATATGTATTAATTCAGATTGAAGTTTACATCATAGAAGTTTATGTTTAAGATGGGACTTCCTCACTTTACAAACAAGAAACCAGGGACAGATAGAGAAAATGACTTTGCCAAGGTCACAGAACTAGTTAGTGACAAGGTTCCAGATTCCTTCATTAGATTGCATTAGTCTGTAAGGAAAGATGGGAGGCTCCCTTGGTCCCTAGGTCTCAGTGTATAAAACTAGACTATTCATTGAACCAACATAGTTTTTTTTTTTTTTTTATTTTTCAGGACAGGTTGTATATGAGGGACAGATTAAGGGACAGTTGTTAAGAATACACATATAAAAGGGAAAAAGAAATGCTGTGAAGTACAGAGATTTAGTGCATTTATCAGAAGGGCAAACAGCATATTTCAATAGACCTTAAGGACTGAATTACATGCAATGCATTTCAATAATTGAAGTCTGTGTAGCCTATTTTGAATGAATAAGGCATTTCAGTATATGTGTACTCTATATTGTATATAACTAATATCTTTGGGGGAAGAAAGATTACAGGAAAAATTTAATATCTGAATAGCACAGATTTTGCTTACAAACTCTAGCACTTAGAAACAAAATGTGATTCAGTGATATGCAAAGATTTCTTGGGACTTCTGACAGAAAATTACATATTGATATATTTAAAATAAATGAATTGTATAGCATACAGTTGGATTATATTTTAGTATTCTGCTCTTAGTAATTCCAATTTCACTTCTCTCTAATTCAAGTTAGAAGTGAATTAATCATAATAGCAATTAACCGTTCATTCAAATAAACATGTTTTCTTCTCTTGCAATTTGCCACTAGAATTCATTTTCAACCATAGGGTCATTATGGAAATCTTCTATTTCTTTGACTTAGGACTTTAAATACAGGATATTTAGTGATATTTGTAGCTGATTCATCATTGTCTTATGGCTAAGTATAATGTAGTCTTGCTCTAGTCAAAAGTGACAAGTAGGAAATATTAACAACATTATCATTTTAAACAAAATATTTCATAATCTTTATTAAGTATGGAGTCTATTAAACTGATAGGTAGAACTCTATCAATATTATCTATCAATAATAGAATGATTGATTACGATAAATAACTCTTCCAATTGTACGATAACTAGAAAGTATCAGTTATTCTAATTTTCTTGTCCTTTTCCCTCTTTTCAAATTAGACAAAGCATAGCATGACTCATTTTTCTTCTGAGATAAAAGTTTAAATCAATAATCTTCCAATTGTTGTAAATAATAATTCTAAAAATATGCCTTCAAATGTTAAATAAAACCAAGGCTTTCAGAGTTGAATATATCAGTATCAGGAAGAAGAACTTCTAGGATCAGCGATGAATTTCTGGCTAGACAACAAATAATGTTGCTGCATATAAGTAATTATCATGTGTTCTTTAGTGCAAATCTAGAAATATGCATTCTTACAGTTATAACATTTTCTTGTTTCATTACAAAACAATTAGATCAAAACATTTATAAAAAGGAGAGACAAAGCAAGAAAGAGACTTTTTTTTTTTTTGACAGAGAAAGAGAGAAAGAGAGAGAGAGTTGGGGAAAGGGCAAAAGGAAAGGGAGAGAGAGAATCCCAAGCAGGCTCCATGACCAGCACAGACTTGAGCCAAAATCCAAAGTTAGCTGCTTAACTGAATGAGCCAACACAGTGCCCCCAAGAAACAGATTCTTAACTATAGAGAACAAACTGATGCTTGTTACCAGAGGGTAGGTGGGTGGGGGAATGGGTGAACTAGGTGATGGGAATTAAGGGGTGCACTTGCTGTGATGAGCACTAGGTGCTGTATGAAAGTGTTGAATCACTATATTGTACATCTGAAACTAATGTTACACTGTATGTTAACTAACTGGAATTTAAATAAAAACTTAAAACAAAACAGAAAAGAACACTCCAGTGCCATTCTGTGCTGTTTTTCTATTAAATCCCTTCCCTGATTTTGCCTTCTATAGTGACATGAAGGATCGATCACAGGGAAGAGTGGCAGGCTTCTTATCTCTTAGTTTTTTAGGATTGGTCTCTACTATCTGTTGAATAAGATACCACTACCTCAAATGACACCCATCCCTGACATAAAAATAAATCCTTTTATGTTAAAATAGTTATAAGTTAGTTCTCTAATATTATAGTTAAAACCTTGAGATTATTTTAATTAAATGTTACTCATGAAAATTGATGTTTCAGAAGACTTGAAGGGCAGCTGGATGGTCTAAGAGCAATATGACCATGCAGAAAACCCTAGGCCAACATCAGAGCCGGCCAAGATGTTGGATATTACCACTGGGAACATAGCTTACAAGTTCTCTCTCTCATACCACTCAAAGAAAAGCAGAGCAATAAAAAGTTTGACAATGACGTAATGATTGAAAGAGTGCATGCCTTAATGTAATAATTTATATGCCTGAAATAATTTATTTAAAAGAACACCTAATGTAAATTCATTTCCACCCAAGGTCTTAAGGTGCATTTAAAAAAATACTGTGTATATCATAAAAACAACTTATGCATACTACGTATTTACACACGATGTTTTTGTAATATTCAAATAAGTTACCAATTTTTAATCTTTCAGTAGTGAGTTTGAGAATCACTATATTTGTATTTTCCTGGATAGATAAAAGAATTAGAAATGTCTTTGTACTGTGAAAGTTTAACCATGGAATGAAAGCTATAAAGAAACTTATTCCTTGTAAATAGGTGATGCAGCAATTTCCTAGAAAACAACCCAGACATAAGCATGTTTGGAAAATTTGTTAAACACTGACATATTTGTGCTCTATGCTTTCTACCTTTGTGGACCTGGTAAAATTCATGTATCACTGGAGGTTTTTGTTGAACGGATATGGCAACATCTGAGTAACACAGCACAACACTAAAATGGAACTAATGAAATATTTAATTAGTAGTAGAAATTTATGGTATATTTAGTTTCATGGTTCTTTTTTCCTTTCTTTTCACATCTATACTTGACTCTCCCTTTATTTAAAAAATTTTTTTAATGTTTTATTTATTTTTGATACAGAGAGAGACAGAGCATGAGAGGGGGAGGGGCAGAGAGAGAAGGAGACACAGAACCGGAAGCAGGCTCCAGGCTCTGAACTAGCTGTCAGCACAGAGCCTGAAGTGGGGCTTGAACTCACGAATGTGAGATCTGACCTGAGCCGAGTGGAAGCTGGAGGCTTAACCGACTGAGCCACCCAGGCGCCCTTGACTTTCCCTTTAAAAAGAACTCCTGGTTCCATAGAAGATAAAATTAAGAATATAAAGAGAAAAAAGTGGAGAAAAATGGATGGAAAGAATATAAATCCTAAGGTGAACTTTACACTGTAAAGTAAATGAAAAATTAAAAATATGTAAGGAAAAATAACATTGCCATGCAAATCAGGGAGAAGGTTAAGTGGCACCTTCCTCCCCGGCTGTGGGTGCAGCATTCACTGGGGAAAACTCATGCGTCACTTATTTATTTCAGAGCCGCACAAGGTCTAGCAGGACAGGCTATGCCAGTCCTCCAAGAAGAGTTTTGACCTGGTGACTGTGGGGCTTCTGAGCTGCAAGATTTCAGAACTTGACCTCCCCAATAGCCATTTGATATAACAGAAATGTTGCTCCTGTTGTATCTAATCCAGCTCGTCCTCTGGATTAGGATCCACGCCTTTCAGATGATTAAGAATTGAATGCCTTAATCACCATGTTAAATTTGATTTATATGAAGTTGTGGGACAGAAACCTTTTTTTCTGACCGGCCAAGGGGAAGGGCTCAGTCTTGGATGAATTAAACCTTACCCATCAGACATGAATAAGCGTTATTCCACATGAATATAAAGATCATTAATTATACATGGATATCTAACATAAATGATATTGCTGTTTAGTCTCTCTTTTGTCACTTCACTGAATTATTAATGTGGCTGTTTATTAATATCTGGTTTATGTTTCTGGAAGTTACTCTGACTCAAATACGAAATTTTTTTCCCTCCCTCCCTCTCTACTTCTCTCTCTTCTTCCTTTCTTCCTGCCTTCTTTCCTTCCTTCCTCCCTCTCTCTCTCTCCCTCCCCCTCTTTCCTCTTTCTTTCTTCCTTCCTTCCATCCATTTTAGGTAAAAATAAAATAAAGTGTAGTTGGAAGATTTAGTGATTGAGTGGGAGGATGTGTGGATCAAAGAGTGTTTTGAGGTACAGACTGAAAGGTGCTTTTGTTATTATAATCATAAGATGTATGAACCCACACTTCTCAGATAGCTTGTGGTTATTTATGCTTTGGTTTTACAGGTAGAAAATGAATAACTTATTACCTATTATATCCAATTTTAGTCAAGAGAAACAACCATTTCCCATCATATTATATTTTATGAAGGGATAGTAGGCCACGTGGGAAATCTAAGTTTGAGTGTAATAAGCAAGTACTAAAACTGATAATTAGGAATTTCATCATTTCTAGAGGTGATAGGATTAAAAAATAGACATCATAAAGTTAACAAAAAGAGTAGATATTTAAGTCAGGGGATAATAGAAAATTTGTGAGTCATCAAAGATGCGGTTTACTATGAAAATTAATTACAAAAGTTCTCAATTACAATTCATGAATTAAATAAAGATGTTTTTATTCAGTATTATGATCAGAAAGCACTAATTTTAACTTTTTCCATCTACTTCTGAAAGATAAGCAATTCAATTTGTAGCATGAAGAATATGAATAATTCCTTAATAGTTTTGAATAATAGAGTTTAGCTAAATATGAGGAATACAATAAAGCTAGTATTGACTCATCAATTTTCCCCTTATACATGCCCTTTGAGCTAATGTGTTTTTGATTAAGCTGAGATATAATTGACTTACTATTAATTTTTGGTGTGCAGCATAATTATCTTATATATGTATATATTGCAAATGATAACCACGATAATTTGGTTAACATTGTCACTTGAGTTTTAGAAACTGAATATACATGGAAAATATTATTACCATAAAATACATTTTTCACAAAAGATTTCCTAGCTCCTCTTTCATTAGGTTAAAGAGTGTCCAGGGCACAGAATTCTAGTACCATTTTTTTAAAAAGTCTAAAAACCTCATGGAGTTCTTTCTAAAATAATTTATTTAATATGACATAGATTTGCAAAACGAGGTACATCCTAACATTCCAGTTTGCAGAGTTTATACTGCAATTTCCAAGTCGATCAACAGAGAAAGAGGGAGAGGGAAGGGAAGAGGAAGGGGAGCAGTGGGGGAGAGAGAAAACGGGAGAAGGAGAAAGAGAGGCAGGGAGGGAGACCAAGAAGCAGAGCCAGGGAAATGGAGACATGGAGAATAGAGACAGAGAAAGAGCTACTGATAGAGATAGAGTTAGAGTTGGAGGTAGACATAAACAGAGATAGAGAGAAGAAATAACAGTATTACTTTGAAATAAGGGAGGAAGCAGATAGGAGATGTGAAAGACCCTGGAATGTCATGGGATCTCACAACAAAAAGAAAATACTTTAAACATAAGGATTGTTAATGACTCAACCTGGTGCTGACTTCTGTTAAAAAAATTCACCAAAAATTTGAATTATAATATATTAATTTATTTAGAAATTTAACATCATAGCTTAAAAATATCTTTTTTAACCTTTAATTTCTAATTACATATATACCTGACAGTTTCAGATTATTAAACACTTGATTTATTCTTTAAATTATAATGTCAAAATATGTTTAATAAGAATATATTATGAATCATGTAAAAATAATATTACAGTGGGTCAGCTATTCAGGTTGGGTTCCATTGGGAGAATCTTCTTATCTCAGCTGTATTTCCTCATG
>PISW01014404.1:0-21306 GCA_004023785.1 Mungos mungo | reverse complement strand
GCGGGGGGGGGGGCGATGCCACCTGCACGTCCACACCCGCAGGACACCCTCCAGAAAGGGTAACTGTTTCCAGATACGCAGAAAGAACAATTCGTTATCAACACAACCTCACTAAAGAAAATCCTAAAGATGTATTTTCAGACACAAAGAGGAGGAGAACAATTCCAGGTCCTGAGTCACCAGAAGAACGAAGGAAAGGAAGCAGTGAGTTTGAGGTGGGCCAGCTGTTAGCAGAACCTCCCTCCTGGGCTGACCAGGACCGCTACGTGCACCAGACGAGAGCGTGGGAGCGCGAGAGGGTTCGGTCAAAGAACACGCCGTCAGGTCCGTCCTTGTGTCGGTCAGGAGCAGAATAAGATAAAGTAACTTGAAAATACAACCAGTATAGAAATTACAATGTACACAGTAACCACTAGGAGACAGAAATAGCGGTAAGTTTCAAACTAACATATGATGGAGAAACAGAAAAAAGAAAAAAAAAGAAAACGGTACAATAAGACCAAAGAGAAAACAAACACAAAAAATAAAAAACTGATAAGCACAAAAAATAAAAAGGTAGACGCAAACCCAAATGTCAATAGTTCAGACAAATGACAACAGACTGAATGTTCTAGTTAAAAAACAAAGATTCTCAGAGTGAAAAAAACTAGAGCCATGCCGAATAAGCAAAGACACACCTCACGTGCAAGGGTACAGGAAAGTCTAAAGAAAGGTGGAAAAATAAACAACAGGTAAGTGCTCTCTGGAAGCTCAGAGGCAGCTTGTCACCAAAGGCCACGTTCAGACAGAAACGTTCCCAGATAGAGTCATATGTGCTCAAGGTTCAAAACCCCTGGAAGGTGTCCTAATCCAAACACGTCTATGCCTACCAGCTAAGCTGACACAACTCCAAGAGAAACAGATCAATCCACCATCAGAAGATCTTAACACGCTTTTCCAGTACATGAAAAGGGGAACAGATCTAGCGCCGGCAGTGAACCAAGCATGATGTGCGTGGACAGACATCAAACGTCGTCAACTGCCAGAGACGCATTCCTTCTCGGCACAAACAGAGCATGTGTGAAAACTGACCTCAAACTGAGCCATAAGGCAAGTCACAAAAAATGTTAAGGACCTGGTGTCATATTGACCACTCTCTGACCACAACACAACTAGGTTAGAAAAGAACACCGGGCAGAAGAGAGATGAATTGCATCACAGAAGTCTAACTAGGAAGAAAACCCCTATGTTTGCATATTAAGAAACTTGGAAATATCCCGACAGGTTACAGAAAGAATCATGAAAAATACGTAAGAAGATATTTTAAATGGAACACTCTGCACAAAAGCCTGTGAGGTGCAGCCGAATTCCTAAGCACAAATGCTTCCGCGAGAGGAAACGGGGAGGAAAAGGAGGAGCCGAGTCCGTCTGAAGACATTACAAGAGCAGCAGAGCAAGCCGGAGGCGCGTGCGTGGCAGCAAATGAAGGCCCGGGACGCACTTGCTGAGCCCGCGGGGAGGCAGAGGCGAGGGTGCTCGTCCACCTGCGCAGACGGCGTGACGACCCGAGGGGACAGCACTACGGACCCTGCGGGCACTTAAAAAATAACAAGAGAATGTTATGAACAACTATATGCCAATAAACTAAAAAATCTGGACAAAATGGACAAATTCTCAGGAAAACATATTTTAAAACACCAGCCGCAGAGGGAAAGCGTCCACAGCTCCGGAAGCCACTTGCCCGTGGAGCGATCCCACGCCGAGCTTCCCGTCGGGGGGCTTCCCGCAGGCGCCCCGACGTGCGGCAGTGCCAGCCTGGCACAGCCAAAGGAGGCGCACTCGGAAGCGCGTTCTACAAAGTATCTTGGCATCGGAATCTGGGTGAGACCACACACGCACACGCACACGCACAAACCCTAAACGAAATCTGATCGGCTAAAACCCGCCACCGGGCGCGGAGGGTGACACTGCATGACCAGGCTGGAACTCTTCCAAGAACCGAAGGTTAGTCTGATCCTAGAAAATGCATTTACACCACGTGATGGACCACAACGAGTCAAGGAGAATCATATGATGCTCTTAATTTTTAAAAAGCTGTTTGGTTATACTCATCCACGCACAGTAAGTCCAGAATAAAGCCTCGGGAGGAGCCGGCACCTAGCTGTCCCAAGGACTAGAAGTCACAAGACGATGTAACACAGGACGGCAGCCGCAGACAGTGCCACCACTTCAGAAAACTGGCAGTTTCTTCTGAAACTGTGGCCAGTTGTCACCAAGGTGAAGTGAGCCCTGCCCCCAAATGGCCACAGCACCTTTGACCCCAAGCGCTTCACGCTGGAAACAACCCACATGCCCGCTGACAGGGCAGGTGTAGACAAAGCGTCCCTTCTTCCTCCCACGGGATACCCAGCGCCCAGAGGAAGGAGCTGTGGACGCGGACTGGGTGGGGGTGAGCATGAGAGCCACAGGCTGCCTGGCCCTGCCTCGGGGGAGCCCCAGGACGAGGGACTGGCCTGCAGGTGCACACAGCCGCCAAACGTCCCCTGCCAGCAGGACGACCCTTCCCCCTCCCCCAAGCAGACCAAACCACAACGCGGTCCCTGAAACGGGCCAAGGATGCGAACCAGGGGTTCGCAGAAGTAGAGATCGGAGCAGACGATAAGAGAGGAGGGCATGGCCAGCCTCAAAATTTAAAAGTTAATCAATAACCCCCAACAGGAAAGAAAAAATAAATGGGGCACACAAGGGTGTACAGCGACCAGAACCTGCTGAGGTCGGGGGAGGGGGGCGCCTGTGGAACCCCAGCAGTGGCAGCAGGGAAGGGCAGACACGGTCGGGCACCACCGATGGTCACCAGGGAGTGCACGGAGGAAACCGGTGAAGTCGGGCCTCCCTGGAGTTACAGCCCAGCCCCTCGCAGGAGCCCAGGGGGAGCAGGGGGCTTCGACCATGACCAGGAAGGGCAGGTGCCCAGACCTGGCAGATCGCCAAAGAAGACAGTCCTAACACATGTGGCCGGGGAAGGATTACTGTCCCCTCAAGAAACTGCCCAGGCTCAAGGGGGGACAAAATAAAAATAAGAAGAAGAAAGAAAAATTGGCAAAAGAAGTGTCCTTCAGTTTAGCAGCAGAGGAAGTGCAAATGGCCTACAGCAGTCATCAGAGAAATTCAAATTAAAACCACAAGACCGTTTCACACCCACTGGACTGGCAAAAATTAAAAGTCAGGCAAAGTGTTGGCAAGAATGTGGAGCAGCGGGGACGCTCCTGCCTGCCGCTGGGGGCTGGAGCTGGCACAGACGCCCCGGAAGCCGCCTGGCAGCAGCACCGGCGCCCCCAAACCCTACTACGGGCACGTGCTTGCCGTGGAGGCCTGGCCGCCCAGAGACACACGTGCACGGGACGGGGACTCAACGCCAAGAGCAGCACTTCGTTCGAAACCGGCCCAAACCTGGAAGCAGACTAAAGGTCCCCGAAGAGCAGAAACCCACGCTGTCACCTTGCAGGGATGGGGACACGAGTACAACGTCACTCAGAAACTTACAGACCAGGGGGAAGCAGGACATGCGAGTAAACAGAAATAGACCTCGTTTACACTCCAAGAACAGCTGCGTGCAGGGGCAGCGGCAGGGGGCGGCACCACCTCTGGGGAGGGGCCACCCTCACGAGGACAGGTAGGGGCTGCGTGCTATAACCAATGTTCCCTATGTTCGATCCACGAACTCTGCCTGCCTCTCCTGGCGGCTGGTGTGCTCGCCCCAAAGAACACTGCCCCACGCCACCCCTCCCTTTCCGGCCTAGCCTGCACACCCCCCACCCTCCCCTGACACTCACCAGAGTGGGCTTCCCAGACTAGCTCCACAAGGCACTGCAAAGCCCCTAAATCCAGCTCCTACCCTCCTGGCCTCTCCTGCAACCTCCCCCCCTCCCTCCAGTTAAACTTCAGTGGTCTTTTGGGGAGCCCCAGGAAACTGCTAGAGAGGTGCGGCAAACGGAGGCGACGCTCTGCACTCTGTCAGGGAGGCACTGACAGAAGGCAGCCAACCTGAGAGATCTAAGGGTTGGTGGCAGTAGTGACCGTGCAGAGAGGGACAGACAGACACAGTGGGGGAAGAGCTGCCCATAACAACCCCTGGCTGCGGGGCTCGACCCTGGGGCAAATGCCAAGATGGGAAAGGATGAGGAGACACTCCTGAGCTTGGCCGAGAGGCCCAGAGACCTTCCCGAGGGGAGGCAAGCAGGGGGTCTGGAGTCCTTGGCCCCCAGCCCTGGTGAACACTGACCCTCAGCTCTCACAGGGTCACCGCGTCTTGCGGGAGGCCCCATGCAGATGTGGCAGGTGTGCAGAGGGCCCCTTGTTTCCACTCGCCACAGCCGAAGCCCTGAGCTCCCAGCCCCGCAGCCCCAGGGGACAGACAAACCCCACAGGCTGGCATCCCCAACACCTCGCTCCGCTACACCTACAGAAGGAGCTGGGTCGCCCTCGGCAGTACACTCCCCACTCCCCACGTCTGGATGGCAATTCTGAGGGCCTCACCAGATCTCCCTGGGGAGAGCTCCTCTGTGCAGCCCTCCAGGCCTGGTGTCTAGTCCAGAACAGACCCCGGTGCGAGTCGGTCTCTCCCCCTCAGCCTGAGAGTTTCATCGTCAAGGGACCACGGAGTCCAGAAGAAACCAAGAGAGCGCCAAGCCGGCAAGAAAAACAGCAAGGCTGCCAGTCTGAGTGGAGTGACCTGGCTACAGCACTGGTCTGTGGGTAGACCTCGTCCAGACCTTCCCACTGGGGTCCAGCTGCTTCCCCACCGAGGTAAGGGGGGCAGTCCTTCGCCGCGGCGAAACTAACAGCCTGATGCACAGCGCCCTGCTTGTGGACACGAAGGTGTCTGTAAACTGGGAAACAGCGCTGACAGGTAAAGGGCCAGCAGGACCGAGCAGGCAGCACCAGGCCCCCAGGACCACCAATAAAAAGGTGTGCTGGATGAAAGAGAACAATCATGGTCTCAACTTCAAGTGTCCTCTGGACAATATGCGCCCTGCGGGTCACTCCCAGGACGCTCGGGCTTGACAGTGTGGCTGCACGCAAAAGGAAATCTGACAGCAGTGGAGAGAGGAGACACCCTGAGTCAACTCCAGCACGAGCGCCGCGTCAGTGGACAGGTGCAATGATGCTGCCTGTGAGCGAAACCAGGTGAGCCTCGCAAGACGGAGGGACCTGCGACACTCGCGCCACTCCCTCCCGGCGGTGCCAGGACCTCAGAGGCCCTCCACGCGTCAGAGGTTGCTCCCAGAGAATGCGCATGCCGGAGTGGGGCGCGCAACGCGAGGCCCGGGGTGGGGGACCCCGAGTGGACCTTCTGTCCGGGTGGGGGCCCCAGGCGCGAGGACTCGCGGGACGGCCCCGAGCACGAGGTCCCGGATGGACACTCCTGGGTAGGGACGGCCCAGGGCGCAGGTCCCGAGTGGACGGTGAGAGGCGGACGGCCCGGGTGGGGACGGCGAGGTGCGCAGGGCCCGGATGGACAGCCCCGGGCGGGCGGTCCCGGGCGCAGGTCCCGGGTGTCCGGCAGGTGCGCGCGGGAACAAAGCGGCCGGGCGGCGGCGTACCTGGGCACGCAGCTGGGGCTGGAGCCGTCCACCTCCCAGGTGGCGAACAGGTTCATGGGCACAGGCGTGTTGAGCGCGGCGGGCGCGCCGGCCAGGCCCAGGCGGCCCCGCTCGGCCATGGCGCCGGCCCCGCCGCTCCCTCGGCGGCCTGGGCTGCGGCCGGGCCGCGGACGCGCGGCGGGCGGGCGGGCTGGCGGGCCGGGCGCGCGGAGGGCGGCGGCGCGGTCACATGGCTGCCGGCGGCGGGGACTGCCGGGCGGGCGGCGGACAGGCCCGCGGGCGGCAACCAGGCTGCGGCCGCCCCGCCCCGCGCCGCGCGCCCCGCCCCCGCCCCGCGCCGCGCGCCGCGCGCCCCCGCCGCGCGCCCCGCCCCTGCCCCGCCGCCGCCACCGATTGGCTGGGCGGGCGCGCGCTCACAGTCACGAGCCCAATCATGGCCCGCGGAGCGCTGGCCGGAAGTGCGGGGACGCGCGCGCTCCCTGCCGCCGACTAGTGAGGCGGCCCGCGGCCCTTGGGAGCGCGCGCCCGCGCCTGCGCACAGGCCCCGCCCCGCCTGCCCCACCCCGCCCCGCCCCCTGGGGGGCCTCCGGGCGGGACCCCACCTCAGCACTGCCGTCCCACCACGCCACACACACACCCCTCGGGTCCGCCAGCCACACGCGCTCCGACGTCCCTGGCCGCCCGCACCCGCCCAGCGCTCCAGCCCCGTGCATTCGCGTGTCCGCGGCGCCCCTCAGGGGCACTCACTGTCGCCCCGAGTGCCCCGTGTACCCACGCACCCATTCGGGGCCCTCCGCGCACTCCCCGTGTCCCCCGCTCACCAGGCCCCGCGCCCCTCCCACCCCCCGGAGGCGATCGCACCCCGCGAACTCTCCGTACAGCACCCCACCCGGCGGGCTCTGGCCGCCCTGCGCTCGCCTGCCGGGGGCCCTGCCTGCGGGGGTGCTGGGGGGCGCCGCGCCTGGCCCGCTGTGTGGGGCTGATCCTCCTAGGCCCCTCCGCAGTGTGCTCTTTGCGCCCCGAGCCCCCTGTTACCCCGCGGTGCCCCTCTGCGTTCCTCCCGCGAGACAATGGAGAACAGTTGGGGGCAGGGGCGGCTCCTGGTGCTGGGGCTCACGGTGGACTTGGGGACCCAGGCCGGTAGGGGACCGTGCCCGGGGCCACCCACTCGGCCCACGGGGCATGCAGGGTGGGGAAAGGCCCCGGGAAAGGACGTCCAGATTTGAGGCCCCAAGGAGTCCCCTCCCCCGTTCCCTTGGCGCTGGTTCCGGCCAGTCGCCAGATGCTGCCCTGGGATGTAGGAAAAGCTTCTCTGGCATCTGCTCCGTTCCCACAGAACCCACAGGATAATGGTTACTTTTCCTTCCGTTCCTGCCTGTGTCTTGTTGTCTACAAGGAGTTTTACTGAAACAAGTCCAGTGCAAGCAAACCCTCTTTCTTCCCTGGCCTTTGGGGTTCACCATCCCGGTGCCCAGGTCGCCGGCAGAGAACCCCAGGCCACGCCCCCTGTGAGCGAGCCCCGCCTCCTCCCGTAGCCCCCCTCTGTGGAGCCGCAAACAGCTGTGACTGCTTGAAGCCCGGCCACACTTCGGAGAGAACAAGAGAATCTGTGTTTGCCACACGCTCCTGCCCCTTTGGGCTGGCGCAGTCGGAAGCCATGAGTGTCTGTGTGTCCTCAGCCAGCTGCCGGGGTATTATTGTTTTAGAGGGGCCGCTCCTGCCACGCGCTGGGCCGGTGGGGCTCCTACCTGGAAGGCGGAGGACCGGGCCCATGACTGTTCCGAGGGGACACAGCAGCCCCGAGTGAGGACGGGCCCTTTGGTGGCAGGAGACAGACCGCCGTCCCCGTGGCACGCGGCCTGCTGTGCCGCCGGGCAGTGTGCCTTGCGGTTGCAGTCAGCTGGGGGGGCTGCCCGACGCGCACTGGCGGGTGCGCCCGCATCGCCCCCAGGCGCCGAGTCAATCCGGGGCCAAGTGAGGAAATGCGAGACCAGTAGGCAGTGCACTTGGGGGCTGGAAACCGGCTGTCCGCCCGCCCAGTAGCGCCGCGCGCCTTCCGTGCCTCAGCCGCCCTGGTGAGCCCTGCACAGCCTCTCCACATCCCTGCTGTACCACTGAGGAAACTGAGGCTGCGAGGAGGTGCCAGGTGTGTCCCCGCTGTCTGTCCCGGAGCCACCCCAAGTGGAACCCCAAGGTGGAAATTCTTAAATGCCTCTTCAAGTCAGGGAGGCAGAGGCAGAAGGCGCCCCAACACCAAACTTGTGATGCCATCTGTGCCGGTCTGGTTTCTTCTAGTTGGGACGATCTGGACGCCGAAGCGTTAGTGGTAATGAGATTGCGGCCTTTCTATCTTCCCATCGTTCCGTGATGGACAGATAAGCTTCGGAGGCCAGGCTGCTCTTTCCCCGGGACCTCTTATTTGCATTGTCCTCTTCTGTACTTGAAAATGAGTCTTCGTTCGCCTTCCACTTGTGGGTAGCCCCAGGATGAGTGCCCTGGAAGTGGGGAGGGTGCCCCTCCACGTAAGCCTGGTGTGGCCGTGTGCACCCCCAAATGTTTGCAGCACATCTGCTTTCTGGTGGCTGTTTCTTTGAGGTAGGAACTTAGCTGAAGAGAAACTTCTCGGGACAGCTGGGACAGCGGGGTGAGGCGGGGCGGGGGCAGGGGGTTGTTCAGAACCTGGAGCCCCAGGGGCACTCCATGGAGACCTGCACTGAGGACCTGAAGGGCCCCCCAGCCTGCCACCATTCTTTAAATGAATTGAAGCCTCAGGTTTCCAACTGGTGTGGCGGGCTCGGCCGTGTTGCGCATGGGAGGAGGTCAAGCTCAGAGCCCCTTTGTGGGGTCCCACCGTGGTCACCCAGAGCCCCTCTGCCTGCAGGTTGGGGCTCTGGCAGCCCCGACCTCTGATTCTTCGGGAACTCATTCATCTATTCAGCCTGACTTTAGATGACACACCCTGGGTGTGGGGACACGATGAGGCACCAGGCAGGTGTGGCCCCCACTGGTGAGAGGTTCCCCCACAGGTGTGGGGGCTGCTGTGTGCCCCTGGCCGGGGAACCGTGTGTGCACCCCCACACCACGAGAGCCCAGCGTCACAGGCACAGTGGGCAGCAGAGGGCCCGCTGGGGCCTGGCTGCTGCTGTGCTCACCTGGGGAGGCTGGTCCGCTCCTCTGCACCGTCTGGAGCGGCTCAGCCTGTCAGGTAAGTGGCCAGGGCACCGGTCGGCTGGATGGCGTCAGCCTGCAGCTGTGTGGGGCGTCTGTCCCTCCAGGAGCCGGGCTGGGGAAGCAGCCCCAGGTGGAAGAAACCCTTGTCTAGTCTCTGCTCTTGGCAGGGGAGCAGATGGCCTACGTCACATCCACTCCCCTGGGAGGACCCGTGGTGTGCCCAAGCCACCATTGCTGAGGTAGGGGCAGAAACTTTGCCCAGACGGCACAGCAGGTCGTCAGGAGCGGCGAGGAAAGCAGGCCTCTTATGGGAAGAAGAAGAGCGGCCACCAGGGACCCAGGCAGCCTCCTGGCACGGGGCAGGTGCGCGGGCACTGAGTCAATAGGAAGGCTGGCCCTGCAGCATGTCTGAGATGCTCCTTGAGGATCGGAACAGGGTGTGGGCGCTTGGCACCCTGGCTGCCAAGGGTGCGTGGGCTCCCGTAAGGGCACTACTGAGAATCTGGCTGTTGGTGTTCGAGCCCCATGAGCCACCACTGCCGACTCAGCTGCTGTAGAAGCCACAGATTCTCCCAGGAGCGCAGCGCGGGTGGGCCTCAGCGGGTGGGCCTCAGCGGGTGGGCCTCAGCAGGTGGGCCTCAGCGGGTGGGCCTCAGCAGGTGGGCCTCAGCGGGTGGGCCTCAGCGGGTGGGCCTCAGCAGGTGGGCCTCAGCGGGGAGAGTCAGAACCTTCAGATGTTTGTTCACCTAATAAATGATGATCTGAGGCGCCTCGGTGGCCCAGGCGGTTGAGCGTCCGACTCCGGCTCAGGTCACGATCTCACGGGGTTTAACGTGGGATTGAGCCCCATGTCGGGCTCTGTGCTGACAGCTCAGAGGCTGCAGCTGCTTGGGATCCTGGGTCTCCCTCTCTGCCCCTCCCCCACTCACACTTTGTCTCCCTCTCTCAAAAATAAATAATAAACATTGAAAAAAATTTTAATTAAAAAGAAAAGGATCAAGCCAGCATCAGCTCCTGAGGACACAGGAAAGAAAAGGCAGGGCACAATTCCTGCTCTCAGGGAGCTTACATTCTCCGAGAGAGAGATATCATGACCTGAGCTGACACCGAGGCTCACCCGACCGAGCCCCCAGGTGCCCTCACCTCTTACCCCAGGGGAGCTTCGAGAAACCACTGTGGGGAGGGGCCATCTGCCTCCTGCTTCTGAAGCATTGTGGGGGCAAACGTGGGTGGGGGAGACGCTGGGAACGTGGACAGAAGGGAGGCAGGGAGAGGAGGGACATGGCTGTAGGGGGCCAGGGTTTTGGAGGAAGAGTCAACAGGGTTGGTGAAAAGATTGGACGAGGAAGACAAGGACACGAGGTGCAGACGAAGACGGCGGCCTCCGTGCTGCCCCCACAGGGAGGCCTGGGGGCGTGAGGGCGGGGAGACGAGCCGTGCCCAGGAGGCAGGTGATGAGGGTCTTGACAGGCACGTGCACAATGCAATGCTGGTGAAGAACGTAGTGTCTCCGGGAAAGCCCCTCCAGCAAACAGGTGGAACCCCCCGGGTGTGAGGGAAACCCAGGCAGGGCAAGGAAAGTCCTAGAAACCAGGAAGGAGGGGGCAGCGTGCAGGGCCCTGACCAAGCCCAAGAAGGCTGATCCTCCTCGAAGTCTGGAGACCAGGAAGTCTGTTAGTTCAAGGCCCTACTTGGTTGTAGGGGCAGCTCCACGCGAGTCTGTCGACTGGCGGGGTGAGTGAGCAGGCGCCCACAGAGCAGGTGGCGAGCCGGGGCCTGGTGTCCCAGCACGCAAACCACCAGCACGTGGACAATGGCAGGGAGCTTGCATCCTGGTCAGAATAGAAAGATAAATAAAATACCTGGGAACGGACTTACAAACGTTAGAGCATGTTAAAATTCTGTTGAGGAAGGTAAGAGAGACTTGCTCACTCCTGACTTGAACCAAACTGTGATCCACACCAAAATGCTGACTTGGAAATAGTCGATTTAATTCTCAGACGTGTGTGCAACACTGAGTGTGAGCACGTGGCCAGGCCAGGACGCCAACAGAGAAGAGGGAGGAGGGGCCTCCTTCAGGTGAGGAGGGGGTGCCTGGAGTTCGGATGGCCGGGGGCCGCGGGGTGAGGCGGGTACCCCAAATACGGTAGTGGGACAAGGAGCCAGGCGTTTTTTTTTTTTTTTAAGTTTAATCCTTCCTCACTTTTTACACCGAAATATATTCCAGACGGAGCTATAATTTAATCATGAAACCTGAAACTATAAAGGCTCTAGAAAAAACTGGAGAAAATAGTTTATGATCTTGGAGTGAGGAGGGCTTTTACAAGCAAACCACGAAACTGTAAAAGATGAGATTCATGATTTTGCCTATGTTCCTAAAAGGAAGTAGAAGGAGCACAAACTTGGAAAAAATGGAAAAGACATATCAAAAGACTAATTTTTTAAATACATAAAAAGCTCTTACAAATCACTAAGTAAAAAGAAGAACCAAGTAGAAAAATCTGCAAAAGACCCCATCTCACAGCCACTATTAAAAATTAAATTCTATAAATTCACAGTCAAATAAGTGCTGTGAAAAGCTAAGGTAATAAATGCGCAGGACTCTTGCTAGCGCGGTGAGTGCCCTGGAGGACGCTGTCCGCCCTGCAGGTGTGTCTGCTGCGTGGGTTCCGGGGAAGGTGCGCTCCCTGAGCTCACGTCCGCGGGCGGCGCCTGGGCAGCCAGAAGCTGGCGGTGGCGGGAGGATTCACACCGCAGGCACCAGCACACACCCAGGGCTAGAGCCACTTCTCTCTGTGGTCAGACTTCCTGACCGCATCAGCCACGGAGCTGGTCCCACAAGAACTCACCTCTCAGGGGTCTGGGGGCTCAGTCGGTTAAGCCATCCGACTCTTTTTTTTTGTTTAATGTTTACTATTTTTTTCAGAGACAGAGCTCGAGCTGGGGAGGGGCAGAGAAAGAGGGAGACACAGAATCCGAAGCAGGCTCCCAGCTCTGAGCTGTCAGCACAGAGCCCGATGCAGGGCTCGAACCCACAAACCCTGAGATCGTGACCTGAGCCGAAGTCAGACGCTTAACCGACGGAGCCCACCAGACACCCTTAAGCCATCCACTGTTGCTTTCTGCTCAAGTCACTATCTCACGGTTCGTGAATTCGAGCCCACATCAGGCTCTGCACTGACAGCAAGCAGCCTCCTTGGGTCTCTCTCTCCGCCTCTCTCTCTGCCCCTCCTCCCCCCCAACACATTTGAAGAAATCTTGCCTCCGTGACTTCTCACCGACCACCGCAGCTCCTGCAGCACGTGTGACCTCGCACTTTCTGGATGTTTATCAGCTCCAAATGAATCCCGTCGGGGTCAGGAAAATTAAAAAAGATTTTTAAGTCTATTTGTTTATTTTTGAGAGAGACAGGGACAGCATGATCGGGGGAGGGGCAGAGAGAGAGGGAGAGAGAGAGAGACAGACAGACAGACAGAGAACCTCAAGCAGGCTCTACACTTTCAGCACAGAGCACAACGCGGGGCTCAAACCCATGGAACCATGAGATCATGACCTGGCTGAAGTCAGGGTCAGACGCCTAACCTACTGAGCCGCTGAGGCGCCCCAGGAAAATTATTTTTAAAACAACATCAACGCAGGGGCCGATGCTCCACTTCCGGAACAAGAGGCGAAGGTTCAGAAACAAAGCTGGACGGTGCGGTGCACGGTGGTTTTTCCTGAAGCGTCTGTGGGAGCAGAGCTCGTCTGCCTCCCGCTCCGGCGCCCTCTCTGAGTTATTATCACACCTCGACCCACGACTCCGAGCGCGTCACCAGGATCCAGGGTCTAACAGGAAACGTGCCCAGGGCCCCAGCTGCATGTCCCGGGAAAAGGCCTCGGATGACGGCAGTCCGGGGCGGGAAGGAGGGACAGGCACTCTGGGTGGGGGCGTGCACTACCACTCCAGACTTTGTGTCTGCACAGACGGCGGCCCCAGTCCCGCACCAGGTCCCCTGCCCTGTCTTCGCGACCCCGGTGGCTCCCACCGCTTCCGGACGGCGCCTGGGCTCCTCCTGCCTCCGCCGGGGCTTCGAGGCGGGGTCAGAGCCCGCCAGGCCCCGCCGGCCTCCGCCCTCCCTTCTCCGTCTCTCCTGTTCTCTGGGTCCCTGCCTCGTGAACACCCAGCAGGAGGGTCCTCGCTGGGAACCTAAGGGCCAGCGCCCAACCTCCGGTTTCGGCCGCCAGAGCCGCGCGGAACAGAGGACGGTGTTTAGGGCGGCCCGGCCGGGGGTTTGCTGCGGCAGCTCGGTCCCTGCCCGTCCCCGCGGGAGCCCCCCGGCCCCGGTGCAGACTGGGGGAGCCGCGGAGGGGCCCAGCCCCCCCTTCCCTCCCTGGAGCCGTGGAGGAGGCGGTCCGGCCGCTAAGCTCCCATCAGGCGCGGTCCCAGGACAACATTCGGTGGATTTTTAACAGCTTTATTGAAGTAGAGTTAACATTATGACAAAGCCCACCCATTTAGAAAATACAATTCAGTGATTTTAGTACATTTGAAAAGCCGTGCAACCATCTCCACACAGTTGGAGGCTGTTCTCAGCGTCCCCAAATGTCCCCTGTTCTCTCCCCAGCCCAGAAGCCGCTGTCCACTTTCTGCCTCTACAGACATCCCTCTTCTGGACATTTGACATAAACGGCAGTACAGCAGATGTGATCTTTCGTGTCTGACCTTCTCCACTTAGGTGATGTTTCTGAGGGTCCTGCGTGCAGCACCCGCGCGTACTTGGCTCCTTTCGGGGCCCGCTGAGTAATACTCCGTTTACAGAGATGCCGGCTTTTGTGTGTCCACTCACCGGCGGATGGACGTCGCGTTGCTGCCGGTTGGGGCCACCGTGGACAACGCTGCCTGAGCACCGTGGGCACGCCTTTGTGTGGACCCAGGCTGCTAGTTCTCGTGGGCAGATTCCTAGGAGAAGAATTGTGTAATAGGGTAGCTCTTGCCAACTTAAACTTGTAAAGAAATTTGTAAAGATCCTTCTAAGACTTTCTGGAACAGCCAGACTCTTTCTCCAGAGAGACTTCACCACACGTTCACCAGCGATGTCTGAAGGCTCCCGTTTCTCCACATCCTCACCAGCACATGCCATCTTGTTCTTGCGCGAGTGGGTGCGAAACAGCATCTCATTGTGCTTCGAATGCACTTCCCTAATGACTAATGGTGTGAGCATCCTTCCATGTGCTTATTGGCCATTTTTGTGTCTCCTTTGGTGAAATGTCTGCTCGAATCTTGTAACTGGGTTGTTTGTATTTATATTATTGAATTGTGAGAGTTCTGCATAGACTCTGGATATGAGCTATGTATCAAATATGTCATTTGCAAACATTGTCCCCAATCTGTGGTTTGTATTTTTCATTTTACTAATACTGCTTCTTAAAAAGGAAAGTTTCCAATTTTGGTGAAGTTCAATTGATCAGCTAGTTCCTTTATGCTTTGGGTGCCACATCCCTGAAGTCTTTGCCCAACCAAAGGCTACCACGAAGGTGTTTCTGGCAGCTTCTATGTGGATTCTTTGGAATTTTCTATATTTAGACTCTGTGTTCTTCTTCCTGTTCAGCCTAGATGTCAGGCTGCCACTGTGGGGGTGGGGGATGGGAGGGGTTAATTTTATCTTTTTTTTTTGATTCCAGTACAGTCAGCATACAGTGTGATGTGAGTTTCAGCTGTGCAGTAGTGATTCCACACTTCTGTACGTGACTCAGTGCTCACGGTCGGTGTGCTTCGTCTCCCTCACCGGCTCCCCCGCCCCCATCCGCCTGCCCTCTGGTAGCCATCAGTTTGTAGTTAAGAGTCTGTTTTTTGGTTTTCATTTTTTCTTTGTTCCTTTGTTTTGTCTCTTAAATTCCACATAGGAGTGAAATCATAAGGTATCTGTCTTCCTCTGACTTATTTCACTTAGCATATTAACCTCTAGCTCAATCCATGTTGTTTCCAGTGGCAAGATTTCATGTTTTACGGTTGATAATATCCCATTGTATGTATGTATGTGTGTGTATATGTGTGTGTTCACACCACATCTTCTTTATCCATTCATCTATCATTGGATACTTGGGATGCTTCCATAGTTTGGCTATTGTAAATAATGCTGTGTCCTTTCAAATTAGTGGGTTTTGTATTCTTTGGGTAAATACCCAGTGGCGTGGTTACTGGTTGTCAGGTAGTCCCTTTTTTACAGTGTGGTTGCACCAGTTTGCATTCCCATCAACAGCAGAAGATGGTTCTCCTTTCTCTGCCTCTTTGCCAACATCTGTGTTTCCTGAGTTGTTGATTTTAACCATTATGATAGGTGTGAATCGCATTAAAATTTTGATTTACATTTCCCTGATGATGAGTGATATTGAGCATCTTTTCATGTGGTCATCTGGATATCTTCTTTGGAAAAGTGTCTATTCATGTCTTCTGTCCATTTTTCTTCACTGGATTATTTGGTTTTTGGATGTTGAATTTGATAAGTTGTTTATAGATTTTGAATATTAACCTTTTATCTGATATGTCATTTGCAAATATCTTCTCCCATTCTGTCGGTTACCTTTTAGTTTTGTTAATTGTTTCCTTTGCAGTGCAGCAGCTTTTTATCTTGATGAGGTCCCAACAGTTAATTTTTGCTTTTGTTTCCCTTACCTCTAGTGAAGTTTCTAGTAAGAAGTGTCTGTGGCTGAGGTCCAAGAGGTTTTTGCCTACTTTCTTGTCGGTTCCCGCCCCGGCTCGCGGGGCAGTGAATCCTTGTGGGTTCGTGATCCTGAGGGAGGGAGAGAGAAATAGGGCAGGAGGGAGACGCAGAGAGAGTGAGGCAAGACAAGCGATTTCTGATCAAGCCCCCTTTATTAAGAAAATAATACTCTTATATAGGGTTTGGGGCGGGGAACTGACCCAGGTTGGTTGCCAGGTAACAGAGTCAAATGATTATTGGAAAAAGGGGAAACCGAAACTGAAACTCCGGACACAGCGTCAAAAGAAGCGCCCAGACTTGCGGCCGCAGTGCTGGGGAGGGGAAGCTTAGCGCTGCGTAATCCAAAATGCGGTTTGATCTTTTGTTCATTTTGGCTTTTTTCGTCTGGCTCAGTATGACTGTCTCCAAAATCTGGACCAGGAAATGCACTCTCCTAGCCTCCAGATGTAAATCTTGTTTTTTGGTTGCTCCCTGGAGAGCGATATATCCTTGCCTGAGGCGGCCAAAACTCGGCAGCTCCCAACACTTTCTACGCTAAGATTTTGATGACTTCCTGTCTTACATTTAGGTCTTTCATCCATTTTTAGTTTATTTTGGTGTATGATGTAAGAAAGTCCAAGTTCATTTTTCTCATGTCGCTGTCCAGTTTTCCCAGCACCACTTGCTGAAGAGACTGTCTTTATTCCATTGGATATTCTTTCCTTCTTTGTCAAAGATGAGTTGGCCACACATTTCTGGGTCCATCTCTGGGTTCTCCGTTCTGTTCCATTGATCTGAGTGTCTGTTCTTGTGCCAGTGCCGTACTGTCTTGATGATTATGGATTTGTGAAACAGCTTGAAGTCTGGGATTGTGATGCCTCCTGCTTTGGTTTTCTTTTTCAGGATTGCTTTGGCTATTCGGGGTCTTTCGTAGTTCCAGAAAAATTCTAGGATTGTTTATTCTAGTTCTGTGAAAAATGTTGGTGGTATTAGATAGAGGCTGCTTTGAATGCAGATTGCTTTTAGTAGTACAGAAATTTTATTTGTATTTTATTTAAATTTTTTTTTAATGTTTATTTACTTTTGAGACAGAGAGACAGAGCATGAGAAGGGGAGGGGCAAAGAGAGAGGAAGACACAGAATCTGAAACAGGCTCCAGGTTCAGGAGTCAGCATACAGCCTGATGTGGAGCTTGAACCCACGAACCGTGAGATCATGACCTGAGTTGAAGTCCGCCGCTCACCTGACTGGGCCCCCCGGTGCCCCAGCAGTGCAGACATGTGAGCAATATTTGTTCTTCTAATCCATGACATGCTGTCATCGTTTTGAGCTTCTACCTTTTGGGGCAATGTCTTTTTACTGAACAACAGATAACAGAAACTAGGTGACATACACACACAGAGGCGTACGCAGAGAGGCAAAGGGCACCATCGCCCCTGCACTGGAGACAGTAAAGTCAAAGGGGGGGACCGGAGCCATAAGCACCGTCCTGAGAGACCCACGCCCCGTTCTCTCTGCGGACAGACACGTTCTCCAAGATCTGGGTTGAAATATACATAGTGTATTTTTATCACCTAACAACACATTATGAACATTTTTTGTATCCTTAAATGTTTTTTCTGGAGTGTGGTTTCCAATAGCCTTTTGGTATTCTGTGATGTGGATAGACTATAATCTGTTTACCCAATGTCCATTTGGGGCATTTAGACCAACATCACGTATCAGCAAAATATTACTAGCATCCCATCAAAATGGTCAGTTAATCCTTAAAACATTAGTTAGAGCTATGAGGAGGAAGAGATTATATTGCCATTCATTTTTTTAAGTTTATTTATTTATTTATTTAGAGAGAGAGAGCGAGAGCATGCTCAAGCATGAATGGAGGAGGGGATTGGGGGAGAGGCAGAGAGCGAGGGAGAGAGAGAGAGAATCCCAAGCAGGTTCCTCACTGTCAGCACAGAGCCCAACGTGGGGCTCAGTCTCACAAACCGTGAGATCCTGACCCGAGCGGAAGTCACGAGTTGAACGCGTAACTGACTGAGCGATCCAGGCGCCCGTGCATTATCATGACGAACAGGATTTGGTTATGTCCTGGCAGAACACAAGAGAAGCCCAGGCGTTGGTGTTGTGACGACCAAGCCGGGACCATTGAATGTCCTAAGACCTAAAGGGAAGGCCCATCCCCAAACCGCAGTCAATGAAGCAAGACCTCTCTCATGGCAGAGCGAGCCGGATGGCCCCAGGTCTGTCCTCTCCTCCTCTGTGGAGAGAGGCCTTGATTTAGGGCCGATGGTGAGACCTCCCCCCCACCCACACCCCTCCCCCCCCGGAAGGGAAAGCCCCCGTCTCACGCTGGCAGAGAAGCTGGGGCGTGTACCTGGGCTGTGAAGGAATATTTGAGTGTGTGGACAGTGACACCATGTGACTCGGTGAGGGGCCTGACAGACTGCTGTAGATCTGAAGAGGACAGTGGGGGAGGGGGACGGTCCCTTCATGCATCTGACCGGCCAGATCAGCCTTTCCTTCCGGATGCGCGCAGGGGCTTCCGGGGAGACCAAATGCGGCTGGGGGCTGAGTGCCCCCTGCCGTCCAGGCCCGGAGAGAACTGAAGGTGAAGGAAGGAGGGATTTGCCCCCATCTCCAGCCTCACTGCCAAGGACGTCGGGGGGCGGCCCTCACCTCACGGCCTGTCCTCACCCCCAGACTTCCACCAGCGGCTCCCCCTGGCTCTCAGGCCTCGGGACTCGGGCCGCGTCGCCCCGCGGGCTCCCCGGGGCCCCAGCGCGCAGACGGCAGGCGATGGCACCGCTCAGGCCCCGTGCTGACCCGAGCCAGGGCCCCGTCACACGGCCTCGTCATGGATCTCCTTCTCTACGGACATCCTGTTGGTTCCGTCTCTGGAGAGCCCGGACCGCTGCAAGGAGCTTGAGAAGTTATTCTAAGCCCGCCTGGAAGGACAGCTGCGTGGTTGTCCCTGAGAAAGCGTCCCGCGTCCGCTCACCGGAGCTGCGACTGCGCGCCGCCCCCTCCCCCATGCTCAGGGGATGTGCGACACGGGGGAGGGGGCTGGGAGTCACACAGACGTTATTATTGCTACTCTTTGGAAGAAGGGGATTATCCTAACCAATGGATGACGTCTCACGAGGTGGCCACGACCAAAGCCATGAAGAGTCCCAGAGGAGACCGAGGCCCGGAGCCGGCATGGGGTGCGTGGCCCCTCCCTCGGGGCGTCGGGGGACCGGCTCCCAGCCCTCTCCTCCCAGAACGCCAACAGGAAACCCAGATGGACAGCACAGTGAGGCACGAAAAGCGTCAAATACAGCAAAGCCACCTTGAGACCTCGGGGGACTCTGACTATGGAGACACCGAAGGAGACTGCTGGCTGGGGGCGCACACGCGGCAGATGCGTCCGCAGCCATGTTAGCGCGGAAATGGGGAGCGTGTCTGTGACATGAACTGTAGGCCCAGGATCGGCGCCCTTAGCACGTGGCCGCCTCCTGCGGACGGGGAGGAAGAGTACAGAGGCCAGGAAAGGTGCCCCGTCCGGGGTGGGGACCGGCTGGAGGCCACCGGCGAGGAGTCCCACGCGTGGACACGCTCGTATTGCCCATCAGATTGTGGGGATTGAACACCAGGATCCCCTCGCTGGCGCGGGGGAGGGGGGAGGGGTGCCAGTGCACCGGAGGGGTTACATGAAGCCCCTGTGCAGAAACCGCTAGAAGGGGGTTCCAGAAAAGACCCTGCGGGCGGCAGCGCCCTGTAGCAGCACCTGGCAGTGGCCCCCGAGGTCACCCGCACAGACCAGCGAGGGGGGCAGCGTGCGCCTGGAGACCAGCCAGCCAGGAGCTCTGGGTCGCAAAGCAGGTCCGGTACCTCGGACACGCCCCCAGCCATGAGGAACGGTGAGCTTACACAGGGCTAAAGGTACGATGTATAACACGATCCTGTTTGGCTAGCGGATGTGGGTGTAAAGGCTGTGCGTGTCAAATATACAGTTACATGTAAATGACGATACACACAAAAGACCCATTTTCAAGTTAGAAATGGGGGCACCTCGGAGGGCTCAGCTGATTGAGCGGCTGACCTCGCCTCAGGTCATGACCTCCCGGTTTGTGAGTTCAAGCCCCGCCTCCGACTCCGCGCTGACAGCTCAGAGCCTGCTTGGGATCCTCTCTCTCTTAAAACAAATAAACATGGGGAGGAAAAAAGAGATTAACTCTATGGTGGGAATTCGGTTGATCTGGTTTTTTTCTATTTTTGTAAGTTTATTTATTTGGAGAGAGAAAGAATACAAGTGGGGCAGGAGTAGAGAGAGAGAGAGAGGAGAGGGGCAGAGAGAGAAAGAATCCCAAGCAGGCTCCGCTGTCAGCACAGAGCCCAACGCGGGGCCTGAACTCAGAACTCAAGATCACAACCTGGGCTGAGATCAAGAATTGGACACTCAACCTACTGAGCCATCCAGGCTCCCATGAGAGCAGCGGAATTTCTTTTTTTAAATTTTTTTAATTTTTCTTCATTTTATCATTATTTTTAAATATAACACAGTTTATTATTATTTTTTAACATATGCAATTATTTTCCATCATTTACAATTCCACCTTTATACTACAATATACTTGAGGTCCATGCAAAAAAGTAGCAACCTTTTTTATAGGAAATGGATGATTAAGTCTTTGGTGTTGTAAAAGCAACTTCATTTAAACATAACCACCCCCACCACCAAAAAAAGAAGAGAAAAAAAAAGTAAAGAAAATAATAAGGGAAAAACCCAAGACACACTTCCTAGAAGAAAAAAAAAACAGCATGTAATTCCTGTCTTTGATGGAATGTATTAAATAAGCAAACACCCCCAACAAGCAAAACAAGTACTACAATGTAAAAAAACTAAAAAAAAAAAACCCTCTCACATGCATAAATGAAAGGTTGCACACAAAGAACTCACATCTTTTCAAGCTTCAATAGTAAATATTCTGCTACTATGTATTAAATACTGCATGCTTTGCCCAGGCTAAGATGAAACCACATCATGAATCAATAAGCATTTTGCATTTCCTTTCATTATCTACTCAAAGTCATGCCTACTGCACCTCTAAACATTTCATTAAATCCAATGATACAGCCAACACTCCCAGAATAAACTTAGGTTGTATTGCAGTTTCACTTAACAGCATATAAAATGCTGTGTTGTGACAGGTATCAACTATCCATTAGATACTGAATCAATTTTTCTTACGCACTACTAACTGCTTGCTTTTCTTGAAGCTAGATCATTCTGAAAATTTCCTGTTAGACCTATGAGTGCAGACATATGGTCTCTGTCCTTCTCTGCCTGACTTACTTCGCTTAGCATGACACCCTCGAGGTCCATCCACGTTGCTACAAATGGCCCGATTTCATTCTTCCTCATTGCCATGTCGTACTCCATTGTGTATATACCACATCTTCTTGATCCACTCATCAGGTGATGGACATTTAGGCTCTTTCCATGATTTGGCTATTGTTGACATTGCCGCTATGAACATTGGGGTACATGTGCTCTTATGCCTCAGCACTTCTGTCTCTCTTGGGTAGATCCCTAGCAGGGCTATTGCTGGGTCATAAGAGAGTTCTATGGATAGTTTTTTGAGGAACCTCCACACTGTTTTCCAGAGCGGCTGTGCCAGTTTACATTCAAACCAACAGTGCAGGAGGGTGCCCGTCTCTCCACACCCTCGCCAGCATCTATAGTCTCTTGATTTGTTCATTTTAGCCACTCTGACTGGTGTGAGGTGGTATCTCAGTGTGGTTTTGATTTGTGTTTCCCTGATGATGAGTGATGTTGAGCATCGTTTCATGTGCCTGTAGGCCATCTGGATGTCCTCTTTGGAGAAGTG
>PISW01014403.1:0-21316 GCA_004023785.1 Mungos mungo | reverse complement strand
TCAGATAAAGGGCTAGTATCCAAAATCTACAAGGAACTCACCAAACTTCACACCCACAAAACAAATAACCCAGTGAAGAAATGGGCAGAAGACATGAACAGACACTTCTCCAAAGAGGACATCCAGATGGCCTACAGGCACATGAAACGATGCTCAACATCACTCATCATCAGGGAAACACAAATCAAAACCACACTGAAATACCACCTCACGCCAGTCAGAGTGGCTAAAATGAACAAAGCAAGAGACTATCGATGCTGGCGAGGGTTTGGAGAGACAGACACCCTCCTACACTGTTGGTGGGAATGTAAACTGGTGCAGCCGCTCTGGAAAACAGTGTGGAGGTTCCTCAAATAACTATCCATAGAACTCCCTTATGACCCAGCAATAGCCCTGCTAGGGATTTACCCAAGAGATACAGAAGTGCTGATGCATAGGAACACATGTACCCCAATGTTCATAGCAGCAATGTCAACAATAGCCAAAACATGGAAAGAGCCTAAATGTCCATCACCTGATGAGTGGATCAAGAAGATGTGGTATATATACACAATGGAGTACTATATGGCAATGAGAAAGAATGAAATCTGGCCATTTGTAGGAAAGTGGATGGACCTTGAGGGTGTCATGCTATGCGAAATAAGTCAGGCAGAGAAGGACAGAAACCATATGTTTGCACTCATAGGTCTAACAGGAGAACAGGAGGAACCTAATGGAGGACCAAGGGGAGGGAAGAGGGAAAGAGAGTTGGGGAGAGAGAGGGATGCAAAACTTGAGAGACTTTTAAATGCTGAAAATGAACTGAGGGTTGAAGGGAAACGGGGAGGGGGGAAAAGAGATGGTGGTGATGGAGGAGGGCACTTGTGGGGAAGAGCACTGGGTGTTGTATGGAAACCAATTTGACAATAAACTATTAAAAAATAAATAAATAAATAAATAAACATTAGGAAAGTTAAAAAACAATTTTTTTCCAGAAGCTCAGTAAAAGGCTGCTTCTTGGGTTTCAGCAACCAACATGCGCATTCAGAGGAATTTATAATAATGAGATTTGAAATAGTGGGGGGAAAAAGCTTTGAGGAAGCCAACCAACAGTGTCTATCATAGCAGTCAACACTGTCACTCAATTCAATTAAAAGTTTCTAACTTTGAGGTTATTCTTAGAAAAGCCATACTACATGGGATATTAATGGAAATTTCTTCAATGGTTCAAACCTAAATGTGATGGTATGTGTTGATTTTGAATGAATATATGTTTTTATTATACTGAAGACAGATAAAACAAGCTAAAATTCTTAGAGTTTTTCAGACCTCTTCTAGAGAAGGTGTGATTGCCAAGGTGATCACCTTATTATGAGTTTTAGTCTTTGGTGAAATTTATCAAGTGTTCTAAACTACATCCCTAAAGGAATTTTTATTAATATACCACCTTATTTGCAATCTACTTATTACTGTGTTAGAACTTACTGCCTTATAATTTTATACAAGTTGGAGATGATTCCTTAACATTGGTGTTTAATACTTCTATTTCAATATATATGTTTAAGATGGAAGCTTTTTGATACCAATAAGTTTGTAACTTTTTAAAAAAGAATGAAACACCATCCATCTCGTTCTATAAACTAGAGAAGCTTAAATCCCAAAAGAATAATTTGTTATATAAGGCTTGAAACATTTTGATTTTTATCATGACTGAGTCTTTCCTTTTATGGATAGTTGCTTACCAGTTTTTCCCCAAGTTTATCACATGTTTGTTGTTTTTTCTCCTCAAACCAATATATATTTTTTCAACACTGATATGACTAAAATATTTACATTAAAGCCCATCAATTGAAATTTCAGAATTCAATTTTCAAAGATAAAAATGATAAAATCCTCTAGGGAAAGAAAAAAATATATGTATAGTCTAAACAAAGACTCAATGAAGAGAATAAAATTGCACTTTCCAAATGTTGATACTATTCCTAAATCAGAGCAAAATATTATCCTCTACATTTTATAGCCAGTTAAATATTGAATCACTATTGAGTATACATGGAGACACTTTAAAATAAACAAAGTCTCAGATATTTAGATAGGTAAACACATAGGCACATTCTCAAGAAGCTCCTTCACCACAGTAGGAAATAAAGCAGCAGGGAAAAGTCCTAAGATCTGGAGAAGAGATCCATATTGTGAAGATTTGAGATTCCCGACAGGATGACGAAGGGGATGTTCATGATTTCTATGCTGAAGGCCTAGGGAGCAGTCAGTCCTGACCACAGCAAAAGGACTGATCACTCTAGGGGCATGTCCCCTTGTAGATGAATTGACAGAATAACGGATGTTCACATTTTGTCTGGGGAACTTGAGGGTGACTGCCTAGAGTAATTATACTAAGTAAGCACACAGAGAGTGAGTTATCAACTCCAGGAAAATGTTATGAAAGAAAGACTTTCATCTCTGATATGGCTCACATAAGGATAATGTTTGCATTATTGTAATAATGCACATACTGATTATTGATGTAAACAAAATGTGTAATTTCACCATTTTGGAAAGGTTGTAGGAGAATATAAAGGAGTGATGTGATAGAAACCTAAATGTTCATCTTGCATAAATAAATATAAATACATAATGTATAAAATTAAGAACATGTTACTTGGAAATATGAATATCGAAATACTTGGTGTCTTCCAATATTCGTTCTCTCTCTTCCGGTAATATAATTTTCAGTTTTGTATACAGCTACTCAAGAATAAGACCTAGTTTTCCAGCTTCCTTTTTCTAAATGTGGCCACGGATATATGTAAGAAGAGTGTTTTGTTTTGTTTTCTTTTGCTTTGTAGACAGAATATAACCTGACCCATTTCTTTTTCCGTATGTCCAGGTAACTGCTTGTAAAGAGCTAGTGTGTGATGGAACACGCTTTTGAACCACTTCATTCACTTTAGAGTTATGCAAATAACCGCTGAATTATACTGACTCATATAGATGAACAGTATAGCATATATCTACATATAATATATGTTACTTATAGGATCACAGAGAAAGATTCAAGCCTACACGTAATTTCATGAATTTCGCCAATGAATGTTCTGGTCTCCAGTAGAACTTTATGCAGTGAAAGCCCAATAGACTTGCAGATTATTTTAACTATGAAAGACTTACTTTTAAAAGTGTAGTAGTAAATGCCAACCATTTTAAAAAATATTTCTTTACTATATTTAACATATATTCTTATATTGAAAAAGTAAACATTCAAGGAAAGCAAAAACTTATAAAGGAAAATATAATTTGTATTTCATGAACTACAGACAAATTAAATTATTTGTAGCCAATTCTGAGTTTTACTTTGTAGTATTCTAAGAAAATGCGTTTAAGTTTCAGATAACTGCTTTGAGCCTGGTATCTTTTAATTTATTTTATTGTATGGGTATTATTATTTGTGTTCATTAAAATCTACTGAACTCAAGTTGTCATAAGAAAATACAAGCTTGAGGCAATGGCACTCTGATACAATTTCCATACATCTCTGAAAAGATATTCTAAAGAAATACCATTTATAGAAATGCTATTTTAAATTGTGCTTGCATGCTTAGTTTGATTACTAAAATAATAAATATAAAATAATTTAAATGTATTTTGCTGATA
This sequence comes from Mungos mungo, assembly GCA_004023785.1. NCBI lineage: Eukaryota > Metazoa > Chordata > Mammalia > Carnivora > Herpestidae > Mungos > Mungos mungo. The sequence goes on along the minus strand of PISW01014403.1, from coordinate 17,686 downwards.
TATTTTAATCATGTAATGTATGTGCCATTTTGCTTATATATTTTAATATATATTTTATAACATATTTTATGTAATATATGTGCTATTTTATTCATTTTAAGTCACTTATTATTTAGAGTTGGGCCCAAATTGTAGTATTTTATTTGGAAAACCGATAACATTAGTGCTTTGGCTTAGATAACATGTGTGAGTTATGTGGAGCTTATGTTTCCTGTCTGCTACAAGGCATGATGCTTGAGCATAACATAGATGGTTCTCTGAAAAATTTCTGGGTAAGAAGAGAACATGTGAAAATTCAATAGATCCATTCCATCTTACTCAAATAAAGGGTTTTTAATGAGAACAAAACAGAAACATCTATCTAGTATCACAATTATCCCTAATATTTCCCATGTATATTTGTGTGAATGCATATGTGAGTGTGTGTATATATATATATATGTATGCATGTTTCTATATGTTTGCTTATGTATGCATATATACATTTTAGATGACAATAGACAAAATATTACTTGTTTTAGGAACTATAAAATTAGACTGGAAGAGAAAATATATTTTATTGCTTTGCAGATTTATACATAATAAGAAAGGAAAATAATACCCCCATTTCATACTCTTACCTTGTCTATAAGTACTCAGTTATTGTGTTAGCTGGGACGTTCTCATCTGAAATGAAGACCCCCTCAAATTTGAGTGACCACATGAGCTCTAATGCTGAAAACTAGAGTTGTTTTATTCATGTTTCTAGCAAACATGCCTAATAATGGAGACCCTGCAGAGTTCATGCTCTGAAATGCTCATGAAAACCATTATTCCAATAAAAAGGCCTAGTAGTAAGACAGTAGGAAGAGGGTATTTGTTGGGGCACCTGTGTGGCTCAGTCGGTTAAGTGTCCGACTTTGGCTCCCGTCATGATCTCACAGCTCGTGAGTTCGAGCCCTACATCGGGCTCTGTGCTGACAGCTCAGAGCCTGGAGCCTTGTTCCATTTCTATGTATGTGTCTCTCTCTCTCCTTCTGCCCTTCTCCCATTCGTGATCTCTCTCTCTCAAAAAATAAAAAATTTTAATTAAACTTAAAAAAACATTAAAAAAAGGAAGAGGATATTTGACCCTCTATAAATGGCAAATTAGAAAGCCTTTATTGTAAGAGGTCTTCTGACTCTAATGGAAAGTCACTAAGACTAAAAGTTCAAATTCCTTTTTTCTATCTACTTTATGACTATGATCAATTTGATTTAAAATAGCTTTCTTAAGTCTAGTGCAAAAATGGTACATAGTTACTACTGAGCCGCTCAAGTGAGGCTGGTACTCATAGGGCTAAATTATCATTTGGTTCTGTTAATTATTTTAAACTACTAAGGATAATTTTTATACTATTTGCTACCTCACCTTTACTGTTGCAAAAAAAATGCTAAAAATATTCTACTCTCATAAAAGAACTAGTCTGCTTCCAGAGATGTTGATTTTTTTTCATTGTATAGTTTATATTTTCAGAAACTCTTGATTCTATGATATAAATATGAAATGTTCACTTGGTGACCTGAAAAGCTAGTGTGTCTTTAATGGCAACATCAGTCACAGCATATGGGTAGAACAAATGTCCACATGATAGACACATCTGTTAATTTCTGTCATGAACAGGTGACATACATACTTGAGTAATTCAATTACTGTGTTCAGTATTTATCACTGAATATCGAGAATAAATGGATTGACTAGGAATGAGCAGACTCTGCCAGCCATGTGTAGAAATGTCTTGGGTGTCACAAGTCACACATATTTGAGAAAATATCATCTTGATTGTCCCAGAAACTGATATTTCAAAGTGACAAGTATCTTTCTATGGAACCTAGAAGATTTATGTAGACATTCAGGGATGGCTGTTTTCTGATATTGCCAAATATTTTGTGTTAAAATCATTTAAATCAATATGAAGTTTATGTTAGGTATATACAAACTATTGGTTATTATTAAAATAATGTTTTATTCAGTAAAGTTCACTTAAAAGATACAGGTTGTAATTCATGTAGCATTTGACTGTAATAACATTTTCATGTGGACATGATTAAATTTTTATATAGCATCACTTTTAATATTACAAATCTCAGTATTCAAAAGTTGATTTGCCAATTTTGAAAAACAGATAATTGAAACAACAAATACAACAGTTTCAATGTTAATGTTAAAATTTTCACATTGCAAACTGAAATTGATAAGCAATTATTCGTCTCAAATTATATCATACAAAATAAAAAGCCTTAGTTTTTTCCTCAAGGCTAAAATTAGCTGATGGGTTCTCCCATCTAGGAAGAATCTAATAAATGAACCTCACACGTGCCTGTTTTGTTTTGTTTTGTATAGTTTGAATAGTAAAGCATAATATATAAAATGGCCGTTGCTAAGTGTGTCAAAGATAAATGAAATTTGCTTTTATGGACACAACCTGTCGACCTTTGAGACAGTTGTTGATGGGGTTCTACTGGCCTCTAACAGTACCGAAAGAAAACAACTTCCTTTTACCCAGCTTTCAAAGTTTACTATATAGAAAAAGCAATTTGTATAAAAGAATTAATTTAGCTGTATCTTTGTAGTTTCACTATATAAAGTAAGCAATATCTTAACAGTTTCCAAAGCCCTATAAAATCAGATTTACATATGGATAGAACCAAACACATCTTACTAACCTGTGATTAAATCAAATTCTTGGTCTACAAGAAAATACAAGTTGGAAGATGTACCTATTTTGTTGACTAGGCAAATGCTTTCAATTTGCTTTTCCAAAGAAAATGCAAAAGGAATACTTATTAGTGTACAACATGTAAAACAACCAATCTGAAATTCAAATATTCCATTTCTATGCATGTCCAAGTTTGCTTCCATTTTCCATGCATATTTTCATGTGCAAACATATGCTTGAAGACAATCTCCAATACCCAGATGACAATTTACCTTTTTAAAATATCCTTTAAATCTCTTCTAATCCTCACTTCTCGTATGAAGCATATTAAATGAATTAAGATGATTAGAATTAACTCATCTTTACTGTGGAATTTAGATTGCTGCATTTGTCAACATGTTCTTTTTCTTGAATACTTTCACACTATTTTCCAGGATGTTTAAATCTTAGTGCTCGAATAAGGTCTTTCCATAACTTCTGAGCAAGAATTAATCTTTTGCTCCCCTCTCCTTTCAAAGAATTTCTTTAAACCCTAATTATAGTTCTTATTGGATTAGTTCTCACTGGTTTTTAGCCCCTAAATTGAAGGAAACTTTGATTTAGACACACATGTATTTGGTTCCTCCAGGAATAATTATACAAAATGAATGTGTAGTACTTACTGAATTGTATTGCAAATTAAGACAGTGGTTTTCCAAAAATAGTACATCATAATTTTTGATACATCTGTGTTTCAACTATATTTGACAAAAACATAAATTCATACATACATGAATAAAAGATGTATCTTACTTTATTGTTCATTAAGCTAAAAAGGTTATCATTATGCATTAATGTATTAATCTTTCTTAAGAGAGTGTAATAGTATCTAGAAAGGGTTTTTCAAACTCAGCACTATTGACATTTTTTGCTGGATGTTTCGTCTGTTGAGGGATATCCTGTGCATTGAAGAAAATTTATCAGCAAATATAACATCCCCCAAATTGTGACAATCAAAATGTCTCCAGATATTGTCAAATATCCTCAGAGGGCAAAATTAACTGTGGTAGAGAACCAGTTGTTTAGGAGTGGGGGGAAAAAGCAACAAATAAGTCATCACTCTCAAAGTTAAGCTTTTTGACCACAAAATTTTCTCTTGAGTTTATCAAATGACTGATTGGGCTAACTATGGAGTTTCATCTAAAAGAAGTCAAAAAGAAAGCAAATGGAGATTTACCTTTATTTCTGATCATAGAGATTATAGGGAGGAGAAAGAAAGAGAATTTAGAAATAGTGATCTGAATCACAACCTAACCTGTCTTTGAGTTTTGGTCCTAAAGAGAGAGACTTGTTAGATGGGTTGGAGCATTTCTAATGACACAGGGTTTTTTCCACCTAAATGTTTTTTTAATGTCTATATATATATATATATATACACACACACACACACACACACACACACACACACACACAGAGTGAGAGAGAGAGAGAGACAGCATGAGCAGGAGAGGGTCAGAGAGAGAGGGAGACAAAATCCAAAGACAGGCGACGGGCTCTGAGCTAGCTGTCAGCACAGAGCCTGACATAGGGCTCAAACCCACAAACCTTGAGAGACTTGGGCTAAAGTCAGATGCTTAACCTACTGAGGCACCCAGGCACCCCAATCCCACCTAAATGTTTGCAACTTTGGGGAAAGATCACCTTGCAAACTGCCCATAACAGTCATCACATGTTCACATCAAATTAGGCTTGCTGGTGTACAGTGGGTAGGCAGTAGGAAGGTCAGAATTTAGTTTTCTCCAATCACCCTCCATTCTTGGGTATTGTCTATAAAATATGTAATTTCTTACATTTCCCTGCTAAGGACATGAAGAGAGTGGCTATGTAGGAATCCAGTGGGTCTATCATGGAGACTGCCTAGATAAGAAAGAACTATCAATTGATTCCCTAAGAGACTTATGGGGAAAAAAATACTATTTTTTTAATCAAACATAGCTAAGTTGATTAAACTTATTATAGGAAGCAAAAATACTATCTTGACAGAATTTCTTATTAGTATGTCAGAAGAAGAAAACTCCAGGGAGAATATTTCATTTGAGATTGGACAGATACTGTTACATATTATCTTTGAATTACTAAAAACCTTGAGATGAGTCTTAAAGCAAATTGGGATATACCAACTGTTAGTCATCTTACATAAACTAGTTTACATGGTACAGGATCTTCTTGTAACAATAATTTTCTGGAGAAATTACTAATCTGTATACAGTGTAACTGCTGTGTTAAACATTTCAACTAATGACTGTCATTCAAGTTTGGAGAAAGAAATGTCCGTGTCACCTGTGTGCTGTTACCAGGAAAAGTTTCATGCACACAAATAGAGTAACAGATGTCTTAAAGGTACTCTAAAATTTAAATTCAGAAGTGAAAAAAAAAAAAAACTACAAGAATAGTCTAGAAAAAAGGAAACATAAGTTAGGAAGATGAAAACCACAGTTAACAATGGTAACATTCAGGTCCATTCAGGAAAACAAGCTATGTTAGCTATCTTATCTGGAAGGATTTAATGCGGGGAATTGTGTATTAAGACATTGAGAAAGAGAAGGGAAAAAAAGTGATGGTTCAAAGGATAGAGAAGAGAAATGGATTGCTAGTCCAAAATAATGACGCTGTTTCCACTCATGGTTTTGAGTCCATAAATGTAAATTTTCAATTTTTTGTTGAAGACACAGTTGTTGCCAGTGGTGCTGAGACCACCAGGGGGCTCTACTAAGCTAAGCAATTGCGACCTAAGTACTTCTGTATGCAGATTACATGATTTACACAAAACAAGATGTGTTAATATATTACATTTTAAAACCTAATCCCCAGTTGTCTATATTCATTCTCTGTTTCAGATTCCTCTCTTGACATTTTCTCTCATCCCACTCAATCAATCATTAACCCAAACCCTTTCAACAAAACTTTTCTAATCAAAATCAACAATGTTGATTTTGCAATATTCAAGCTCAGTGTTGCAAAATTCAATATTAAATTTTCAGTCCTCACCTTACTTGACCTTGGGCAGTGTTAATTATTTCCTCTGCCTGAAACCCTTTTTTCATGTGGCTTCTGAGAAATGGTATTTTTTGTGACCTCATGGACCATTTCTTTTAATCTCTTTGACCTTAAAATTTGGTGTGCTCAATAACCTAGCCCTACAGCCTCTTCTATCCTCTATTTTACATTCATTTTATTTGTGATTTTCTTTAGTCTAATGGCTTTAAATGCCATTAATTTTCTGCTGCCTCCCAGGTTTTATATCACTGGTCTGAATCTTGCCTCTGAAACAGCCCCATATATCCAACTGTCTATTTGATTGATGTGCTTGGTTGGATAAGAAACAATTCAAATGCAACACATTCAGAATTTATCCCTAATGCTACTCCACACATAGTCTTAATCTCAGTAAAGGATGTCTCCATTCTTTACGTTTCTCAGGAAAAAATAACCTTGAACATTCCCTTTACTCATCTCTTTCTTATGTCCCAAATAACAATGCCATCATCTTTAAAACTTATCCAGAATCTGGTTCCAAAAATTTATCTGTCCCCAATATCAACATAGCCAAGCTAACGTTTCCCTGTGGACTGCTGCTGTGCTCCCCCTACTGGTCCCCTGAATGCAGTGTTTTTCTCATACCAATCTTTATTTGATGCAAGGGTCCCAAGCAAAACCTTAGAAGGGTAAAGGGAAAATTTCTTTTCCTCTTCTACAATTCCCATCCATACTTTTTTCACAATGTTTTGTCTTGGCATCCTTATATAAGCGAACATGAAGTTTATAATAATTCCAGGCAAGATAAAGTGAATTTATTTTATTTGAATGGCAAATTTATTTGGGAAGATTAGGAAATAGAAAATGGTTTGTATATCTGAAACTTTAAAAAAATAATAATGTTTACTTATTTTTGGGACAGAGAAAGAGAGAGACTGAGCATGAGCAAATGAAGTGTAGAGGGAAAGGAAGACACAGAATCTGAAGCAGACCCCAGGCTCTGATCTGTCAGCACAGAGCCCAATGCAGAGCTTGAATTCAGGGACCATAAGATCATGACCTGAACTGAAGTGGGCTGCTTACTGGACTGAGCCACCCAGGTACCCCATGGGATATCTGAAATTTTAAAATATAATAGCATGAAAAAAAATCTAGTATAAGTGGCAAATAGCATGCCAGCAGACAATAAAAAAGCTAAGATTTTCTTTAATCCATTTCATTTTACCATTTGACAAATCCATATATAAAAAGAACTAAAGTGGAAATCTGTATATGTGAGTAAGATAAACTTATGGATTAAAGTGACATGTTTGGACAAGCACCCAAGCCATTTTATAATTTACCATGAGAAGGGCTTTTGTTTGGATTTATGCCTGTATATACTGAAATTTAACCATCTTGTTTCAGGATGGAAATGAATTTCAATTATTCTTATAATTTTATCTGAAATGTAAAACAAACAAAACCCAATTTTACTTTCCCCATATCTATTTTTAATTCCTTATTTAGGTGACAGAGACCAACAAATGATCTAAATAATGCTCTGCTGTTAACTTTTTTTAATATGCCAAATCAGTTTAATTACAGTTTCTATAAATAATCTATGCAAAATACTTCCCAGAACAGAATGCACTTTTCCTTCTGTGTGTGGCACATTTTAATACTTAAAAGCATTAGAACAGATGTTAGGTGCCTGCTAAACTTGTTTTCAGTTTTCTTTTATTTATATGTTAATGAGAATTTAATTACTTCATGAATACTTAAACAACCTGAGGGTGCCTGATATCATTAGCTTGAACATGACAAGCACCTCAAGTGACCACATGGGAAGACAAAAATTGCTTTTAGTTTACTTGAAGACAGAAAGATGAATTCATTTCACCCCCTGCTATGTTTTACCTGACACACAGAACTGGGAAAGCATAGACTCAATCTTGCTTCAACACGACTGAAAGGATTTCAGCAAAGCACTCAAGAGCATAAATTCTTCCTATTTGGCTTTGCTTCGATGTCTTTTTAATAACTACTTCGCTATACTGTGCTTTAAAATCTTATTTCACTACAAAGTGCTCTGTTAAAGCAAGTCATTCTATTTCATGTACTATTTTTACAGCAATCTTAGCAGGATCGTGAATATTTAAGCATTATTTATGGCATTGAAAAATAGTCTCAATTTCAACTCAATCAAAAGGGTTTATTTAGTTGAATTATAGAAAAGCTTGTAATATAGGAAACATTTGTAAATGTTTGCTTATTATTTTTAGTGCCACAATTGGTAAGTAAAATATGTATTTATTTTAATACTGTTATGATGAAGTTATATATATTTAAATAATGATTAATTATGCATAGTGATCATATGTTCATTTTAAAATATGAAATTTAGGGGCACCTGGGTGGCTCAGTCAGTTAAGCCTTGACCTCAGCTTAAGTCATGATCTTAGGTAACTGGGTTCAAGCTCCGCGTCGGGCTCTGTGCTGACACCTCAGAGCCTGAAGGCCTGCTTCCGATTCTGTGTCTCCTCTCTCTCTGCCTCTCCCTGCTCATGCTCTGTCTCTCTGTCTCAAAAATAAATGAAACATTAAAAAAATGTTTTAAATATGAAATTTAAAAAATTTTTATACCAGAACACTATGAACTTTAAATGCTTTCCTTTAGAAAGTGGAAAAGCACTAATCAACTCACAAATATATCTTATCAACTATACAATATCCGGAATGCATGGTGAATTGTGAGATTATATGAAGACTGCATTAGGGAAAAGAAAACACCATATTCAAGAAGGAAAGGAGGAGAAAGAGAAGGAGAAGAAGAAATAGTAGATTGTTGCAAAGAAAGGGACCATTTTCTAAAACTATTGCATTTGATGTGATTAAATTTGCTACAGTTGACCCAATGTCCCTTATAGATTTTAATTGCCAGAATTTATGGGCAAGGAATATTTGAAGATATTTCATAAAATGTTATTTATATTTCTATTTTTATGACTAAAGATCATAACTTCTATAAAAATATAATTCCACTTAAAAATATTAAGGTAATATATTCCAAAATATTTCACCAGGTTTTATTTAAAAAAAAAAAAACAACTTTAAACCTAAGCTGGAATTAAAAAAAAAAAAAACACCAACAGAAAGAGTTAAACAATTCCTCTAAAAGATGGAATTTATTGGAGTTTTTAAGAGACGGATATGCCTAGATCAGAGATTGCTCTGATGATGAGATGAATTGAGTCCTGGGCTAGTTCCATTAAGGTTTTGAGGTGATGGGTTTCAGAGCTGGCAGCCGAGAAAGAATTCTCAAAGACATCTTTGGTGCATACAGGTGATCTTATTAAAGCACAGGGAACAGAACCCATGGGCAGAAAGAGCTGCACAGGGGTTGTGAGCATGACTGACATATACTGTGGAATTGGGGGAGGTAAAGCAGGGAGGAATTTTCTTTTTCTTTTTTTAATTTTTATTTAATTTACTTTTTAATTTATATCCAAGTTAGTTAGCGTATAGTGCAACAATGATTCCAGGAGTAGATTCCTTAATGCTTCTTACCCATTTAGCCCATCCCACTCTCCCACAACCTTTCCAGTAACCCTCTGTTTGCTCTCCATATGTAAGAGTTTCTTATGTTATTGTCCCCCTCCCTGTTTTTATATTATTTTTGTGCCCTTTCACTTTGCTCATCTGTTTTGTATCTTATCCCTTATGTTCATCTGTTTTGTATCTTAAAGTCCTCATATGAGTGAAGTCATATGGTATTTGTCTTTCTCTGAGTAATTTTACTTAGCATAGTACCCTCTTGTTCCATCCACATAGTTGCAAATGACAAGATTTCGTTCTTTTTGATTGCTGAATAATACTCCATTGTATGTATATACCACATCTTCTTTATCCATTAATCCATCAATGGACATTTGGACTATTTCCATATTTGGACTATTGTTGATTGTGCTACTATAAACAGTGGGGTACATGTGTCCCTTAGAAACAGCACACCTGCATCCCTTGGATAAATTAGTAGTACAATTCCTGGGTTGTATGGTAGTTCTATTTTTAATTTTTTTAGGAATCTCCATACTATTTTCCAGAGTGGCTGCACCCAGTTTGCATTCCCCCCAGCAGTGCAAAAGAGATCCTCTTTCTCCACGTCCTCGCCAACATCTGTTGTTGCCTGAGTTGTTAATGTTAGCCATTCTGATGGGTGTGAGATGTATCTCATTGTGGTTTTGATTTGTATTTCCCTGATGATGAGTGACTTTGAGCATTGTTTCATATGTAAGTTGGCCATCTGGATGTCCTCTTTGGAGAAATGTCTGTTTATGTCTTTAGCCCATTTCTTCACTGGATTTTTTTATTTTCGGGGTGTTGACTTTAAGAAGTTCTTTATAGACTTTTGGGTTCCAACCCTTTATCTGATATGTCATTTGCAAATGTCTTCTCCCATTCTATCAGTTGCCTTTAATTTTGCTGATGAGAGGAAGTTTCTTAAAGGAATTTGCATACGCTAAAGAAGACTTACAGATTACTGGAGGCCTAGCTATTGTCAAGCTAAGGTTGCTTTTTCCTCTAGAACAATATTATCATTAAGACAGTAGGGAATTCCTGCGGATTAGGGTATTGATAAGATTGCCTTTTTTCTTGTATTTTACTAAGATATTTGTAAACTGATGGAGACTCATGCCCTGCATGACTATGACCTCTATCAGTTAACCATTGGTTTTCTTTCCCTTTCCTTTGTCCTTGGGCAGCCAGCAGTACCTGAGTAATATCACACATATCTGACTTGGGGGTATGGAGGGCTGCTAACTAAAACTTTACCCACTGCTGCCTTATGCTGCTTCATCAGTTCTGTCTAGTTCATAGCATGAACTTCATACTGCCTTCAGCTGAAGCCTCTGTGACCTACAAATAGCACCATATTTGGCATGTGCTCTAATGTGGCAATGCTGGGGTTACTGGGCATAAATCTGCAGTATTTCTCAAAGTTATCTGATCAAAATTCCTTTTGAGATTAGTCTGCCAAAAACATTTTGGAAATAGTAGCTGAGGATAATTTCTTTTACATTTCTCTATCTTATGTATGAAAAGGTAAAAATATTTATACTGCAATATAATACTTTTTAACCTCACAACATAGTAACATTATATGATATATATGCCTTAATATATAATATGCGTAACATATATACAAGTTGAATTTTACAAGAACAATATATTGCACAGAAGTACCTTTTATGGGGAAAAAATCAGGTAGAGCATAACCGTTTTAAGTCTTTATTCAACAGTGACCCCCCATGAGAAGGCTCCTAAAGAGCATTTGAACTTGTAAAAGAAGGGGGAAATGGATTATAGGGCTGTAATAGAAGGAAGGGGTCATGCAGATTCACAGAGTGAAAGAAATGGCTCTTGCTGATTGCCAGCCGTTGTTTGGACAATTTGGATTTCATCAAGTGGCGTAGAGGGGGACAACTGGAAGTGGTAAGGACCAGCCACAGTGGAAAGTTGTCATTTTTCTGTCTCTTACAATTCATAGGGAGATTATTCTGGGCCTTTTGAGAGATGAATCAAAAGATTTCAATTAGTAATGTAAAGTACATATTTATTTATTTTCCCAAAAGTACTCAGCTTCACTTAATGCTCATTGGATTTTCCAGAAAATAATTTTTCTTGAGCTTCTTTTTGAAAACTTCATGGTTTCTTCATGCTTTATCGTTCATCTAAATTACAGATTTTACAAATTAAATCATTACAAATTGGTAGCTGTTATCAACGAGATCCACATACTGGCAAAAAATGTAATTTAGAAAGAAGAGGAAAAACGAGACAAAAATATATTTCACAAGGCTTAGACACAAAAATTGTTTTTCCAGTGTTGGTTTTTGTCTAATATACCTTTGCTCTTAAAATTAATTTTCCAGATTAGTAATTTTTAAAGGATGAGTAAATGGGCTGGCCTTGCACCATATTACCAATGAAAGATTTATAATGGACACTCGTTAAAATAATAATTTATTTAAGACTGTCACAATGGGGGAGCAGATTGAACTCATCTTTGAAACAAAAACAGGTGTTTTTCAGCATTGGGGTCAGCTAGAGAAAAAGTACTGGAAAACATTATGGGCAAGGTTGGTGAATGTGATTAATTCATCATTATTGACTGATTTGTGCTTATTGAAGTTACCTTCCCACACAGGCTGGAAATAGACATGATACCTTCCCTGAGGATTACATTTTAAAAAGATGGCTCCCAGGTCCTTGAGAAAAATATTCATGGCTCATAGAAGACTTGTCACAAAGGGGAAGGAAAAGGATTTGCAATTTCAAGAGTTCTAAGAAAAGGGATATTAGGGGCACCTGGGTGGTTCAGTCAGTTAAGCATCTGACTTTGGCTCAGGTCATGATCTTGCAGTTCATGGGTTCAAGCCCCTCATTGGGCTCTGTGCTGACAGCTCAGAGCCTGGAGCCTGTCTTCCGATTCTGTGTCTCCCTCTGTCTCTTCCCCTCCCTTTCTCACACTGTCTCTCTCTCTCAAAAACAAATTTAAAAAAAAGAAAAAAAGAAAAGGGAGATTAGAGGCATATAGTTGGGAAGAAACCTAAGGTTTAGTCAAGTTGAAAGGACATTTAAAGCTGTCTTAGTACTGCCATCAAATCATTAAATGGAATCATATAAAATACTGACTGAAATTAACCTACAAGGTAGAGAAATGGGAAATAAGTAATATTTTATTTCTTTATGAGCCAAGTTCATTTCATTCTTGAAAGAAATCTTTACTATTTGAAAATAGTATAGGCATTAGAAACTCTGGCACAATGCAAATAATAAGATAAGTAGTAAATCTAAAATATCCAAATAGTGGAATAATATATATTTAGGATAAAGGACTTTTCTGTCCAGCATCACACCAATGGGAGTGTATTTTATTTAAAAGTAAAAAAATTAAATGTCTTATTTCTAACTACAAATCCACCATCCAGTTAACTATAATGTAATTGAATTGGATAAAGCAACTATGCTAAGTAACATAGTCTCATGTAAGGATGTAAGTATTTAAACAATTTTCTTATCATCTATAAACATGGCTGTTAAATAGTTGCTTTGTATAATGGCTCATACAGAGTTTGCATGTGACACTGAGGCATTATTAATATTCTAGTTCATTTTAACCATGAAAAAAATGCCTTATTAAGTATGTCCTCGTTCAGGCTGCCATAAGAGAATAACATAGATTCAGTGGCTTATCAACAACACAAGTTTATTTCTCACAGTTGAGAGGCTGGGAAGTCGAAATTACAAGCACAGGCAGAATTGGTGTTTGGTGAGTTCACAGATAGCTGTCTTGCTGTGTCCTAACTGGGCAGAAGTGGCAAGAGAGCTCTCTGGGGTCACTTTTGTAAGAACATCATTTCCATTCATAGGGGCTCTACCCTAGTGACCTAACAACCTCAAAAAGGCCCCACACCCAAGTACCATTATATTGGGGACTAGATTGGAACATAAGACTTTGGGGGAGACACTTTCAGTCTATAGCTTTCTGCCTTTGCCACTCATGTCCTTTCACATGCAAAATAAACTCTTTTTCCCAAATATCCCCAAAAGTCGTAACTTGTGCTGGCATCAACTTTAAAGTGTAAGTCCAAAGTCTCATCTTAATAACTTGAATTTAAACTATAAATTGATTATATTACATATTGTTATAGTATTTTTTTTCAAATTAGACTTTAGTTTGTGCCATATTACCTTGTAAGAATTGTAATAGAATGAAAACATTTTTAGAACTTATTGCCAGAAATATTATCCAAGTCCTTTATGTTTAGTTCCCTCTCTCTCTCTCTCTCTCATTTCCACAAATAAAAGTGTCATTAACCCATGTGGGTAATTATTTAAAGTTACAAACAACAGAAGTCTTCCCCCAAAGTGATACATTGACAGATCTAATCAGGAAATATGGGAAAATATATCAATGATATTTCAAATTTAAATTTTGATGAGGACAATCAGATTGAATGAGATGACTCCATGTATCTGAGTAAAGTCATTATAAAAACTGTAATTATATAACTATAATTCTATAAAGGCCGTTTCATATTAACAACTGAATCTATGTTATCAAAACAAAAAAATTGCCGTTGGAAGACTCTTAGTAGGTAACTTAATGCACTGAAATGCTTTCTTTGCTGATTGTTCAGAACAGAAACATTAGCTTTCTGTATTCATTATATATGTTTAAGCACCTAAAATACAGATTTAAGATTGAATTAATATTAACTAAACATTAAGCTTTTATTAACACAAAAATATAATCCTTTATGATTTGATATGATCATAAAGCCTTATATTAAGATCTTAAATTTTGAGCCATGATACAAAGAATTTCAGAGCCTAAAAATTGCAAGGGTAATATTTTGTTAAGAATCTATTAAAAAAAGAAGTTATTAAAATCAAAGTTAGCTTTTGAATAGCAAAATTTCAGTGTCATGTTCATGTAAATATTTCAATTTTATGTGTATTGATGTAGTTATGACAATTTATTTTCCAAAATTTTATTTCTCCAGGAAGTGTTAGAGGTTTTATTTGACAGTTTTGTAAAATTCTGGATATTCTGCTTCACAACTTCATATCCATCCAGCTGGTTCTCTTGGCCCTGTCTGATGCTCCATGGCTCAACACTGTCTCATTCTGATACTGAGTTCCATTCCTCGGGCCAACATAAGCAAATTATCAATTCAAAGTGCAAAATATGCAGGTATTTGCCCTTTGAAATCTCATGGAGAAAGAAAGCAAATAATGAGTAACTCACTAAATTGATAAATTTTTAATTTAAAAAAAATTTTTTGGTTGTTCAAATTGACTATAGTCACCTAAAAGAGTTGTGAATATGTATTAATCTCTTCATTAGCTCCTATTTAATACATAAATGTATAAAAAACAATGGGGTTTGTACACTTGGGTTCAGTCGATTAAGTGCCCAACTTAATTTTAGCTCAGGTCATGATCTCAAGGTCATAAAATCAAGCCCCTTATCCTCCTCAGCACTAAGCTTGGAGCCTGCTTAAAATTCTTCCTCTCTCTACCTCTGCCCCTCCCCCACTCACACATGCTCTCCCCTCTCTCTCACTATCGCTCTTTCATAAAAAAAAGGGGGGGGGGAGGCGTATGAAACCAGGTCAGCTGCTTTAGTTTAGGTTCCAAATGAAGTGAGTTCTTGTTAACATGTGGTACATAAACTCTTCCAAAAGTCAATCACTCTTGCACAGTTTTCAGGCTTTCAATATGTTATCTTACTGTTCTTTTGCTAAAGAGCTGAAGCAATCAGAAATGCCATCTAGTTTTTTCAAATTATCTATTATATCTTACAGTATCATAGACTGTCAAGGCATTTGTAGTATTATTTTCCAGAGAAACAGAACCAATAGGATGTAGATATGTATAGAAAGAGATTTATCATTAAGAATTGGCTCATGGGATGAAAGGAGGGAACCAATAGGATGTAGATATGTATAGAAAGAGATTTATCATTAAGAATTGGCTCATGGGATGAAAGGAGGCTAGCAAATCCAAAGTCTACAATGTGGGTTGGCAGTCTTGAGACACAGGTGACCTAATGGTACAGTTGCTTTCCTAAGGCCAATAAGCCAGATAAAGTCTGTTAAAGAATTCACTCTTGTTCTAGAAGGCTGGTCATTTTGTTCTCTTCAGGCCTTCAACTGATTGGAGGAGACTCACTCACAGTATGGAGAGCAATTTATTTACTCACAGTTTGCTGATTTAACTGTTTATCTTATCCAAAAATCTCTCTAAATTGACCCATAAAATTAACCATCACAATATTTACTTGTGAATTTATTAATATAAATGGCATTTATTTTGTTCCTTGCACTATGCTATGTACTGGAATTTTTCAATATGAATACTATTAATTGTCTGCATTCTTCTTAGTATGCCATTGCTTAAAAATATCTGGAAAATCTTTCTCTCATTTTTGAAGTATGTTTTGTGTCAGGAACTGTGAAGGGTCTGACATTTTTCTCTATTTGCAAACAGAAAATTAATCAAAAAGTATAAGCATATTTGCATGATTTTTGTGAGATATAATTCCCACAGAATGACAAAAAGAGGGCCAAATGACACTGTAGACACAGCGGATTGCATTATAGAAAACGCCTGAGCATAAGGAATCTCAGTCTCTTATAATGGGTAGTTAACAGGCCTGCCCTTTACTCTGGAGAAAGATATTATCTTTTCAATTCTGGATAGCGAGCCAGGCACGCCTACTATTTGATAGGAAGGGAAGCACTATATCTTCAAATGATATAAAAAAGGTGCCCTTTTTTCCAGGGAGGAGACATTATCTCCTTTTTACAAGGCTGTTTGTTATAGAAACATCTTTAAAAAGGTAGTTCAGTTCTGTTTTTTGCTTTGGCATGTAAATAGCTTGGAAATTATCACTTCTTGCTATCATCATAGCAAGAAAATAGTAAACTAAAAGGTCAACTCTTTTTTTGGCTTCCTCAAAGAATTGATGTCACAGGGCAAACCTACACCCTAAAATCTAGAATGCAGAGAATCAAAGCTTAGCAGGAGCAAAAAACACTGCAGCCAGAAATTGGTACAAAAACTTAAACTGTAATTGATAAACTACTAGAGGCTGAGTAGGGATTAATTTGAGAGCTAAACATTTCCGGAGTCCCAGTCTTAGGTGGGTCACCACACTTTTATGTTTTTTTCCCCCAGAACACTAACATTCTCATGTTGAAAATTAAAGAGAAATCTCTTTATGTACCAGCAGGGGTAGGAGAAAGGACATTCTATCCAGAGCTTATGTCCACCAGATTTCAAGAGAAACTACCTACCTAAAATGGAAGAACAGAAAAACCAAATATTAGCTTGCCCAAGCCCTCCTCTCTCACCTAAAAAGAGAAATAAAAGCTGAGGAGCATGTGTGAAATTCACATCCCAGGAAATAGACCACTAAAATACTGAGAATTAATAATAGAATTATAGAGTACTTCTCCTCACCTACATTTCAGCACCACATTGACAAGGCCTCTTTACAATAACAGAGGACACAGGTGATAGAACCATAAGGCTTAGATATTTAAGAGTTTCCAGAGAGGGATGCCTGGGTGGCTCGGTCGGTTAAGTACCCTACTCCTGATTTCTGCTTAGGACATGATCTCACTGATGTGATCTCATGATTTCGCTCTTCACTGATGTTGAGGCTGCTTGGGATTCTCTCCCTCCCTCTCCCTTTGGCCCTGCCCTTCTTGTGTGCACTCACTCTCTCTCAAATAAATAAATAAATAAATAAATAAATAATTTTTTTTTTAATTTAAAAAAGTTTCTAGAGAATCCCAAAGACAACAAACAAGAGAGGCAAAAATAGGAACACTGGAGAAGCTTACAGCCTACAAAACCTATAACTATAGCAAAGTGTAAATACAGTATAACTACTACCTGAATCAATATAATCTCTCATAATCAGGACTTATTTGTCTCAGTTCCTATTACTCAATACATTATGTCTGTCTTTCAACAACAAAAAAATTACAAACAATAAGACTAAAAAAAAAAAACAGCTTGAAAGACAATGCAAGAATTTGAATTAGACTCAGGTGACAAAGATTTTGGAATTATTAGGCCAGCAACTTAAAACAAATATGAGGAATATGCTAATGGAAATAAATGGACAACATGAAAGAATAGACTGACAATAGCAGAGAGATTAAGCTTTAAGAAAGAATGAAAGGGAATGCTAGAAATCAAAACCACTGTAACAGGAATTAAAATGATTTTACATCAAGATAAAAAGCTTCTGCAAGGCAAAGGAAACAATCAAAAAAACTAATAGGCAACCAACAGAATGGGAAAAGATAGTGGCAAATGGCATATCAGATAAAGGGCTAGTATCCAAAATATACAAGGAGCTCACTAAACTCCATGCACAAAAAATGAATGATCCAGTGAAGAAATGGGCAGAAGACCTGAATAGACAC
>PISW01014402.1:0-21509 GCA_004023785.1 Mungos mungo | reverse complement strand
GGGGAGGAAGGGAGGGAGGAGGGGTGAAACTCGGGAGATGGGTGTCAGGGGTGTGTGCATATGTCAGCACCTACCAAGTTCTACTTTTGTTTATTATTATTTTTAATGTTTATTTATTTTTGAGAGAGAGAGAGACAGATCATGAGCTGGGAGGGGCAAAGTGAGAGGGAGACACAGAATCTGAAGCAGGCTCCAGGCTCCAAGCTGTCAGCACAGAGCCCGACTCGGGGCTCGAACCCACAAACCGCGAGATCATGCCCTGAGCTGAAGTCGGACGTTTAACTGACTGAGCCACCCAGGCGCCCCCCACCACCCGAAAGTTGTGCTTTTAAATGCGCTGGTTTACTGAGCGCCCTTCTGGCTCCGCATCGCTGCTCGAGGCAGAGGGTCTGCCCCCACGTAACATGAGGGACTGGGCAGGGGTGAGTGGGTGAGGCCCAGCCCCTTCCCTCAGCTCCTTCTCTCGGGCCCTGTCTCCCAACATCTAGACAGGAGCCGGCTCCTTCCGTGGACTCCCACAAGCGGCGGGGCCCCGAGATCGCGGGGATCGGGGCACAGCTGAGCCCCTGCTGGCGGGACGCTGGAACTTTCTGCCTGCTGCGGTGTCTCCTGTGTCCCCTGCTATGGTGTCTGGTGTCCCCCTGCCCAGTGGACACCCTGCTCCCCTCCTGACGGGAGGGGGTGGAGAGCTGCCCTGGGTCTTGTGGAGCCCCCCGCCCTGCTCCAATCCTGCTTCCTCCTAGCGAAGGGAGCTGCGTAAACCAATGATTTACGGACGCGGACCATCTCTTGGAGAACGGGGGGGGGGGGGGGGACACAGCCTCCTGCTGGAGGGACGTGGAGGACGCAGGTGCAGGCTGCCGGGGGATTGGCCAGTGTGTGACCCCAGGCGTCTCTGGAGCCCAGGCCCCCGTTTGCACGTGGCAGGGGTGGGGCTGGTTGTTTGGGACGCGTGGCTGCTGTGGCTGAAGGCGCTGGATGAGGGAGCCATCCCGGGAGTGAAGAGCAGGTGTGTCCCTGACCCTGGCCCTGCCTCTCCGTCAGGGGTAAGAGTGGAGAAGCAGGTGCTGTGGGACTGCCCCAAGGTGTCTGGGGGTGGGCACCTTGGTCCCCATAGACTTTACAGATTTACAGTGTCATCCTTCACCCTCGTGACCACCTTCTGGAAAGGGCTCTAGAACCATCGAAGAGATGGTGAGACAGGAACGGTTGAGGGCATGTGCAAAGACCCAGGCTCACATGGGGCGGAGTCCGGACTGGAATCCAGCTGAGGGCCTGCCCAGAACACAGCACTGCCGAGAGGGTGGGCGTGTGCCCGGAGGGAACACACAGGCTCGAGAAGTCGTCCGGGTGTGTGTGGAGCCTTGCTGGGGGCTGGGGGCCGACCCAGGACCTCCAGGCAGGCCACCAGGGTTTGAGGACTCTTGAACTAGTGTCCTTGGGTTTCAGTCCTGGCTCTAGCGGTGACCTTGGGTGAGGTACTGAGCTGCTCCATGCTCCTGATTCCTTGTCTAGGAAGTGCAGATGATGAGGACTGTGCCTTTGCAGTTTTGTGGTGAGAATCGGGTGGGTTGAGGTTTGGAAGGCGCTGTGACCATCTCAGTGCAGAGGAAGCATTTAGTCAGTGTCGTTAAGTAAATCAAGTAGGCGAATCCGTGAGGCTGAGGAGGTGTCCCATCAGAAGGGGGTGAAGGTACTGAGCGCCAGAGCGGTCAGAACTCTGGACAGCTCCCCACGCTCCACCGTGTCGGGACCACTTGGCAGCGAAAGGGGTCCTGTCCCTTATTCTCGGTTGTCATGAGCTTGCGGACTTTCCCCACCGCCGTTTAGTACCTACTCTGTGAGAGAGAGCTCCGTGCCCCTCGCCAGGAGGCCCCGTCCCTTTGCCAGCGGGGGCAGGGGACACCCGTGGGTTTGTCTTGAGGGAATGCCCCTCTCGGGGACAAGGGACTGCACCAGGTGTGTGCAGCTGTGGTGTGGACCCAGGGGCTTGTGCTCAGTGCGGTGGGGGGTACGGCCCCACTGACTTCTTCAGAGTGATCGCCGAGCTCAGACTGGGGAAGGGTGCGGAGAGGGGGGTGCGAGGAGGAGGGGGCGTCACTAGGTTCATGAGGCTGTGATGAGAGCCAGCGGTCCCGGGCAGCTCAGGGCCTGTCTGGAGCCGGAAGTCCGCTCCCCGTCCCTGCAGACCTGCTCCTGCCCCCTCGCACCCAGACACCTGCACACCCCTTTCTCGTGCGGAGGAGTAACGTGATGTCTTTATCTGCACCCCCCGTGCTCCCCAGGACCTCACTTCATTCTCACAGCAGCTCTGCGATGTGGACCTTGCCAGTCCCGTTTTTCTGAGGGGAAGGCTGAGGCTCAGAGAAGTCAAGGCACTTACCCAAAGAAACTCTCCTCGCAACGGGCAAGGTTTTCCTTTGCCTTCCTTTCAGGAAATGTCACCCGCGGAGCCGGGAACAGAAACGCGCGAGGGTCTGCAGCTTCTCCCATGACCATCCCCTGGTGCCTTTCTTCAGTGTGGGGGCCCCGGGGCCCAGCGGTGATGCCCACTCGCAGCGGAAGCTTCCTGAACATGTCCTGCTGTCCCAAAGCACAGACGCATCCGGTAGCCAAGGTCCGTCTCCACGGTTAGGGTCACCTGGACGCTCACGCCCGTCTCTGCTTCCCCCACAGAGGAGGTGGCTGAAGGGAAGAATTCCATCCTCATCGGGATGAGCCAGTGGAACTCCAACGACCTGGTGGAGCAGATGGAGACCCTGGGGAAGCTGGAGGAGCAGCAGGGTGAGGCCCCAGGGTGTGCGCACGCGTGTGCAGGCGGCTGGGGGCACGGGGGCGAGGCCCCGGGGTGTGTGCACGTGTGTGCAGGCCGCTGGGGGCACGGGGGCGAGGCCCCGGGGTGTGTGCACGTGTGTGCAGGCCGCTGGGGGTACGGGGGTGAGGCCCCGGGGTGTGTGCACGCGTGTGCACGCCGCTGGGGGTACGGGGGCGAGGCCCCGGGGTGTGTGCACGCGTGTGCAGTGCTGGTGTGTGGGTAGCCGGGGGCTAGACCTCAGGTCTTCTGCAAAGTCTTCTGTCTCCCCAACGCCTCCCCTCCCCCAGTCTAGGCCCCGAGCTGTGGCCTGCAGGGACCCTCATGGGCGCTTGCTCCATGGAGTGGGTGCGGGATCCACTGGCCAGGCCGGGAGCCTTTGACCAGGGCCCGGGCAGGGCGGCTGTGGCGTGGGCTCGGGACTTCCTTCGGCCGAGTGCCTGGAAGGGGGAGCTCGCCCAGGAGGCTCCTGGAGGTGAAAGGGGAGCTCGACCAGGAGCTTAATCGGCCAGCAGAGCAGGCCTGGCCCTTCAGGCCTCCTGCCCTCCTGGCCATTTCACGCTAACACGTTGTTTATTGAGCGCCTACTGTGTATAGGCGTTTGGTGGGAGAAGTGAAGGTGCCTCGGCTGAGGTCTCTGACCGTGACGCGGTGACATGTACACTCAGGATGTCCGGGGGTCAGGCGTGGGCTGAGGATTGCTGGGCCGGGGTGGGGGGAGGCGGAAGAGGGCGGCGGGAAGGGTTCCTGACGGGAACCTGCAGGGCCAGGTGCGGAGAGGCAGGTAGAGGGTGGCGCTCAGCCGGGAAGGTCGTGGACGAGGGGGCTGTGTGTGATCTAGGTCACTCAGGAATGAGGGACGGATGGAGAGCCCCACCTGGGGCCCGCGGTGCTAACCTCTGCACCTCTTATCCTGGGGCTCGAGCTTCCCGTCCCACGTCCCACACGGCCCTCCTCCCACCTCCCCGTCACTCCTCCGTCCCAGTCCGGGCCAGCCTGCCCTCTCAGAGGTGCTCCCTGCGCCGTTCTGCGGCGGGGGGGGGGGGGGGGGCTGCTGTCTTGTCTGTAGCCTGTGCTGACTTCTTCGAGCCCCTGCCCCGGGCCACGGTGCTGTCCTGAGCAATGGGTACGCTGTTCACACATGCAGGACCCAAGGCTTGGGGACGCGTGTCTTGCCCAGGGTCCTCCAAGTTGGTGGTGGCATCTCGCTCAGATCCCTGGGGTCCTGGTTCCTGGCTGGGCGTCCGGGGCTGCTGCAAAGCGGTCCAGGAAACCCGGAATCTTCAAGGAAAGGCCTTCAGGCCACTGTCACATTCACAGGAAGGGCTGGCTGGAGTCTGGTCCCCAGGGCCAGGCCAGAGGTGATTTCCCCATTGTCACAGCCACATTTGTGTCTGCCCTGTCCTTCGCCCTAAGCCCTGGAGGGGCTCAGAAGGGGTGGGGGGATCTCGGTAGCCGTGAGGCAAGCCCAGACCGAACTCGCCACCATCTGGCCGTCCTGTCCCAGCCCGGCCGTCAGAGAGCAAGACTCAGCGCACTGGGTGCTGGGGAGGGGTGAGCGGAGGCAAGGGGAGGGAGAGGGATGCAGGGGCCAAAGCTGCGGCCTTGGGCACTCTGCATGGTCTGGGCTTGAATGTGGCTTCGCGGCCAGCAGGTTCATCACAGGCAGAGGGAGGCTTGTCCAGAAGTTGGGGGACAAGTGAGCCAGTACTTGGCTAAGTGCTCTCAGTGATAGGTCATTGCGATGCGGGCCAGGTCCTGCTCTGGCAGTGCCTGTCCGCGTCAGAGCCATGGCAAGCAGGAGGGGGCGGGGCCGGCAAGGAAGAGGACACCGGCTGTGTCCCCAGCTCCTGGACGGGGGCTCCCTGGTGCCAGGTGTGGGCCAGCCCTTGGAGGGGCTCACGGCCGAGGAGGAGCGGGGTCCCGGCCACAGTGACCCTGCAGGAGGGGGCTGAGCTCAGGGCCTCAGGAGGGAGGCTCTGGGGACAGTGGAGGAGGCTGCCTCCCTCCCTCTGGGAATGTCCCTTTGCTGCTCCTCCAAAGAGTGGCTCTTTTGTTCAGTCCCATCGTGGACGGGGCAGACCTCAGGGACCCCTGGTCCATGGGGGACTTCGTTTTAGCGTCTTTTCCATGGGCCATGCTGTCGAGGTGACGGTGTGGTTTCTGGCTGGTCCTGCAGCCTCCATCCGCCGGAACCTTCCGTGTCACGTGGGTTCCCTCTGCTTTCTCCTCTGGGCTGTCCGCCACTTGTTGGTTCTGACACTTGTGTATTGTCCCTTCTCCCTCCTGAGCTCGGTTCCAGGTTTGCATTTTCCTGGTGGATTTGGCCCAGCATGTATGTGTATACACACAGGTGTGTGAACACACATGTGTATAAAGGAATACATAACGTGCGTATATGTATATACATGGTGCACACATACATGTGTACGTGTGACACATGACGTATGTCATGCGTACAATATATGATGTGATGTATTCATATGCCTGTGTATATTATATAAAACATTTACGTAAATAGGGGCGCCTGGGGGGCTCAGTCGGTTAAGTGTCTGACTTCGGCTCAGGTCATGATCTCGCGGTTTGTGGGTTCGAGCCCCACGTCAGGCTCTGTGCTGACAGCTAGCTCAGAGCCTGGAGCTACTTCGGATTCTGTGCCTTCCTCTTTCTCTGGCCCTCCCCTGCTCATGCTCTCTCTCTCTCAAAAATTTAAAAAAAATTGCTAAAAAATTTATTAAGTATATGCAAATATATGTATATGTTATATATACAGATACATACACACAACTTATTTTTATTATTTTTTCAGGCCCTTTTTTTTTAATGTTTATTTATTTATTTTGAGAGAGAGAGAGAGCGCACACGAGCAGGGGAAAGGCAGAGAGAGAGAATCCCAAGCAGGCTCTGTGTGGTCAGCACAGATCCCGATGTGGGGCTCGAACTACGAAATGTGAGATGAGCCGAAATCAAGAGTCAGATGCTCAGCCGCCGAGCCCCCCAGGCGCCCTCAAGTCCTTCCTGCTCTGTGATTTCCCTGCTAAAGCTTACGTTCGACAGACGCTGGACCCGTGTCCCATCCTGCCTTCCCCGGTCCCCTGGTCCTGGCCGGGCTCTAGAAGCTTCCCTTGGCTCTAACACAGTCAGTAGCTGACCTCCTTCTCTTCTTCAGCTGTTGCCATTCCTCTGCTCAGCTCTTCTGTGGAGTGTTTTTGTTTGTTAAAACAATCACCTCTTCATTTTCAGGCGTTCTGGTTAATTTCTCCAGATACTGAAACCGGTCGTGTCGGTGGGTGCCGTGGACTCCTGTGCGTTTCACAGTCTCCCTGTCCCCGGCTTTCCTCGGTCAGGGCCCCCGGTGGGTTAGGAGCGGATGGGAGAGGCCACACACACTACAGTTCGGGCGGATGAGCCGGAGATCCCGAAGCGAGGCGGCGGCACAGAACAGGCTCCAGCGTGTTTCCCGCCGTCCCGGGGAGCACAGAGCCGCCCTTGACCTTGTCCAAGCTAAGTCGGTCTTGCCAAGTCCTTTTGAAACATCGAGACAGAATTCACATACCAGACAGCCCACCCCCTTCCCGTGCACGTTCTGCACTTTCTGGGTTTTGTGGAGCAGCTGCTGGCACCACGTGGCTCCAGAACGCCGTCACCTCCCGGGAACGGAGCCCAGGCTGTCCGCAGCCGCCCGCCATTTTTCTCTCCTCCACACCCCAGAGTGTCCTATGCAGGGGACCCAATGGTATGCGGTCTTTCCTAGTTGGTGTCTGCCTGAGCGTCATGTCTTTGAGGCTCACGCGTGCTGTGGCCTGGACCGGAACTTCCTTCCATTTTCTGCTTGAATAACAGTCCCTGGTGTGGCCGCCCCCCTCCCGGCCTCCCCCACCCGCTGAGGACGTTCGGGTGCTCCCACCGTCTCACGATGGTGAGTCCCGCTGCCTACGTGTTCGTGCGCAGGTTCGTTTTTTTTAAATATAACTGCTTGTCAAGTTGGCACACGTACAGCGTACGGTGTGCCCTTGGCTTTGAGGGTAGATTCCCGTGATTCATCGCTTACAGACAACACCCTGCACTCATCCCAACAAGTACCTTCCTCAGTGCCCATCCCCCACCTCCCTTCTCCCCTGCGCTCCCATCCACCCTCGATTTGTTCTCTGTATTCAAGAGTCTCTTATGGTTTGCCTCCCTCCCTCTCCGTTTGTAACTATTTTTCCCCCTTCTCTTCCCCCCACGTTCTTCTGTTAAGTTTCTCAAGTTCCACATATGAGTGAGAACATAAGATACCTGTCTTTGTCTGACTTATTCACTCAGCGTAATACCTTCCGGTTCCAGCCAGGTTGCTGCAAATGGCAGAGTTTCATTCTTTCTCATTGCCACGTAGTACTCCATGGTATAGATAAACCACATCTGTATCCATTCGTCAGGTGATGGACATGTGGGCTCTTTCCATGATTTGGCTATTGTTGAAAGCACTGCTATAAATATTGGGGTGCATGTGCCCCTATGCATCAGCACTTCTGTATCCCTTGGGTAAATCCCCAGCAGTGCTATTGCTGGGTCAGAGGGGAGTTCTATGGATAGTTTTGGAGGAACCTCCACCCTGTTTTCCAGAGCGGCCGCACCACTTTATGTTCCCACCAACAGTGCAGGAGGGTGCCCGTTTCTCCACACCCTCGCCAGCATCTGTAGTCTCTTGATTTGTTCATTTGGTGTGAGGTGGTATCTCAGTGTGGTTTTGGTTTGTGCTTCCCTGATGCTGAGTGACGCTGAGCATCGTTTCACGCGCTGTTGGCCGTCTGGATGTCCTCCCTGGAGATTCAGGGGACTTTTAAATCATTTGCCATTAAATATGATGTTAGCTGGTTGGTTGGTTGTTTTTGTTATTGTTTTGTTTTGTTGTCTTGTGGCTGTTATTTAGGTGGCCAGGGAAGTTGCCTCCTGTTCTGGGTTTGATCAATGCTTTTATCATGGAAAGGTGCTGGATTTTGCCAAATGCTTTTTCTGCATCTGTTGAGATGATGTGTGGCTCTGTCCTTTTTTCTATTACTGTGGTTGATTTTCATGTGCTCAACAACTCCCCATTCCTTGGAGAAATTCCACCCGGTCCTTGCCACAGATGCTAATCTTTCATGCTCAAGGTTTACACGTTTCCTTCAGGATAATTTATGCTAACAGGCTCTGAGCTGTCACTTAAGGGACAAACTTGTTTTAGAAACCAAGTGAGTGTCACCAAGGCCACATTCTTACTGACGGGAGGGAAGCGGGCTCTGCCCAGGTGTCCCCAGCCGACTTCTCCCGCTGCGGCCTTCCAAGGGGCTGCTTTCCGCACTGGCCCTCCCCGAGTCCAGCTTCTGCGCTGTGTCTAGATGAGACGGTTCTCCAAGTGTGGTCCCGGGACCCGCGGCGGCGGCGGCCCTGGGAAACTTGTCAGAAGTGTGACATTGGAGCCCCGGGCCCAGACTCAGCGAATCCGTGGTTTAAGTTCCCTGGTTGTGCTGGCGGTGGCTGCGATCTGATGGCCGTCGGTTATCATGCCCGGAACCGGCCGAGGGGCCCACAGATCCTTTTTCCCGATTTCCCCTCCCTCAGTCACCGAGTTTGGCATCTTTTTTGCACACTGTTAGATTTCCTCTAATATTGAGTGATACTGACCAAGAACCCTGCTTCGTATGTGCACTTCCCTGTTGGCCGTCCCCGGGCGATGCGATGTGTCTGGTGATTACACAGATGTCATCTAATTACTGGGGGGGGGGCGCCTAGAGCATGCTGGGTGATATTAGCTTCTGGCTAATCCTTCTTACTGTTTCCAGCTTCCGGGGCTGTGCTGGTCCCCCTGGGGGCAGTGGCCAGCGGGTGGGGGCAGGGCCGGTACAGAACTTCCTTTGCTCCTATGTTTTCCACCTGGAGCCCGCACTCCCCCGCGCTGGCCCGTCCTTTGGCCACAGACCTCCCTTGGCGGGACTGAGGTCGTGACCCCGACTCTGCTCGCTCAGCATTGTGGACGGTCGGCCTCTGTCGTTGTGCGGAGGGCCTCACGCTTGGCGGTTTGGCATGGGCTCTGCCGGCTGGTAGCCAGCCCTGCCCAGCCCTCCGTCGGTTCTCTGCCGTCCACCTTGCGCGGTGCCTGATGGTTTCTGGTCTGCGAAGGACACCCCTTCTTATTTTACGGTCCTGCCGCAGACCCGTTTATAGAGAGGTACTTAGCGCCGTCTTCCAGGATCTGGGGTGGAGAGGAGGCCTGGCCCCTGCGGTGAGCTCGCTGTATTCTGAGACGTGGCCCCACGGTGACATCGGCTGGCGGCTCTCCACCGTCTGCCAGATGAAGGGTGGACCCCCGCCTGGCACGGAGGCCATCAGTGTGGCCGTCACCCTCCCTCCCGCAGCTGTCATTGTGTGGGGATGGCAAGTCCGCCATGGCCACTGAACCGAGCAGCCATGGGCCGGCTCCCACGGGGGGCTGTCAGGCCCCTCCTACGGCTGGTTTCGACCCTGGCACTCTTCACTGCCAGGCCGTGCTCCCTGCCTCTCTGCTCGCCCTGTGCTCTAGACAAACCCCCAGGGGACCGCAGGCTGAACGACCAGCACTTTCTCAGGGGCCTTCCGGGTGCCCAGCCTCCCCCAGGCCCCCACCTTGCCCTGTTATGGCTCCTACAGGCCGCACAGCAGAGCTGGGCCATTGCTGCTGGTGCCAACTAGCCGGCTGCCCACAGCCCCGCCTTCTGGGGTGCGTGCTGTACGTCTGTCTGCACCTGCAGCCATGAGGGGCTCCCCACACTCGTGCCTCCCCCCAGCACCTGGTGTGCACGGGGCTTACCATCCCGGTGCTCACTCCGTGCCGGCCCACGTTGGGGATACACCGATGGCTGAGACACGGCTCCGGACGGGGGTGGGGCAGGTGTAATCCAGGGAGCTGACAGCGCACAGAAGCGGGAGCACAGGACAGAGGGGTTGGAGGGACACACGGGCCCGGAGGCCTTGCTGGGCTCTGGACGGAGCCGTGAGGGTGCTACAGGTGGGATCAGGCGTGAAGACGCAGAGAGTGTAGAAGAATGTGGGTCCCTCTCGCCGGCAGTCAGGGTGCAAGGTGCTGGGTGGGGGGCTGGAGAGGGGTGGGGAGGGGGGGGGCCTGGCAGAGGCTGGAGGGGACGCTACCGCTGAAGGCCTGGAATGGCAAGCTGACCATCGTCGGCGGAGGGGCGGGGCACCGGGGATCCATGGAGTCGTTTAAGCCAGAGCCACCTTCTAGAAAAATTATTGTGGAGGCGAAGGAGAAGACAATAGGAGGGCCTGGGAACATGTGCAGGGGTGTCGCGGGCTGGGTGAGAGGCACCTTGAGCCTCAGCTCGGTGGGGCCTTGGAGCAGGAGGGAAGGCAGGCTGCTGGCTTCGGAACCCTGTTACCCGGCAAGCCCTGCACCCCAGCCGCCCCCGTGGGGTCTGCCAGGCCCCCTCTGGCTGGTCCATCGGGAAGGGAATTCCTAAGCCTTCCTCCTCCCCGAGGCCCCCCAGCCTCCCAGGACATCTCCTGCCCTCGGGCTCCCTGCCCTGCCCCCTCCTCCTCACACCTGCCCGCAGGGGCCTGGCTGCGGGGCGGGCCGGGTCAGGGGCTGCGTGCCTCTGTGTCTCGGCACCCCGGGCAGCCAGGGCGTCCAGTGGGTGACGGACCGCGAGCCTGTCCGGTGCCCGTCAGCCCTGGATTGTTGGCAGGGGTGGCGGGCTTCCCCAGCCGAGGTCCCTGCGTCGGGCGGGCGGGGAGCAGGGGGTCCCGGGGGGCTGCTCAGGGAACTCGGGCAGCTCCGGAAGCTGTGAGGTGCAGGCAGGTCCCGTTCAGGAGGAGCCTCGGTTCTCAGGCTGGCGGTGTGGCTCCTGCATTGCTCAGCTCTCTCCCCAGACCCTGGCGGGGTCCCGTCTGTGCCGCTCACCTGGCCCGGGAACCAGAAGAGGCAGAGACAAGGGCCATTCAGCATGGGGCTGGATGGGCGCGTGCAGAGTTCTGACAGCCTGCGCCCTGGGGACTGGGGGCTGGCTGGGGGGCGGGGGTCTTCAGGGGACCTTCCCGGCTCCTGGGGCTTCGGGCTTAGTTTCCTTTCTGAGCTTCCCATGGTTGGGGGGTGGGCTCAAGGAAGGGGGGCTGGCCTCTGCCGACACTGCAGAGCTGAGGCTGGAGGACGGGGGTCCGGGAGCTGGGTCTCAGGTGGGAATTGGTGGCCCCACGGATGCCACCAGGGAGGTTCTCTGAGGACTCGGCCGGTGTGACAGAGGAGGTGATGGAAGGGGGGGTCCAGGGACACCCTTGCCTGTGCAGGGAATGTGTGCTGCTCCCGTTGGGAGCGCAGATTCAGGGAAGGAGACTTGGCGGGTGGCGGGGACGGGGTGGGGCGTGGGGGGTGGCTCAGCAGCAGATGGGGGGGGCATGAGAGGCCAAGGAGTGCCAGGCCCCGTGTTCCCGAGAGGCCTGCCCCCCAGGTCGACCCCGAGGAAGGGGGGCCGCTGCAGGCGCGGCGGCGGGAGGGAGGCCAGGCTGCGCTGTCCCCTGCACAGGTGGCGGAGAGGTGGTGGGCCCCTTGCTGGGAAGCGTCGCCAGCACCCACCAGCCTCGTGCGGGTCCCTGCCCCTCGACCAGACTGAAAGGTGCTCGGAGGGCGTGGTTGGCGGCGGGGGGGGGGGGGCCTCAGTGGGCCTGGTCTGTCCTCGCTCGCGGGGCCTCGTGCCTTGGTTGGGGGATAATTTCTGCCCGAACTTGAGGTTCAGAAAGTGTGTTTTGTGCTTCCTGATGGTTTGCATGAGTCTGGCTGGTGGGAATTCAGAGACGGGTGGCGGGAGCCCAGACAGCATGCGGAAAAGCCTGGAGGAAGCGGCGTGAGGGGCCGCGGGCGGGCTCCTGAGTCCTGCTGCTCCTTCCTCATGTCTGTCCGCGTTTTCCCGACTTCCAACGAGGAGTTTGTGTGCCTTCCACGATCACAGAGAAAACCTGCTCCCGGATGGGGAGAGCCAGTTCCACAGTCCAGGGGGGCTAGGAGCTCTGTGCGAGGGGAGGGGTGCGGGTCCTGCGCTCCGCAAATGTCGGCTGAGGAGCACGTTCCGGGTGTGCGGACACCGAGGGGTCCGAGTCTCAGAGGCAGACCTTGCAGGATCTGGGGGACCATGCGGGGCCGAGGGAGGGGAAGGGCTTGCCGCCCCCCAGGCTGGGGGAGCTGGTGGTGCCTCGCTGAGGCGGCGCTGGGAGGCGGTGGCCCAGGACGGCCGGCGGCTGAGCCATCGTGGGGGGAGCAGCAGCGGGTGTGGGTCAGGAGCCAGGAAGGGGGTTGGCGGTCTGCAGGCTGACCATCGGGGGGTCTGCGGACAGGCCTGCCTCTTGTGCTGCATGAAGGGCTCGGAGTGACAGGGCCGGGCAGGGCACCAGCACTGGGAGGGACCAGGACAGGACAAAGTGGCCACAGCGCTGGAGACCCTGTTCACATGTCCTCTCTTTCTCCGCAGGAGACGGGAGCACCGTGTGCACGTCCGGCGCCCTCCAGGAGAAGCAGCGTGAGTTCAGCCTGGGCCCCCGGGGGGCGTGTCTCCTCCCCACCCCCGGGGGGGCCCAGTCTCCTCGGGCCTGGGACCCCTTCTCTCCCAGGAGCTGAGCTCCTTGGGGTCCCCGACTCCCACATGCTGGGCAGCTCGGGGGCGGCAGAGCCCAAGGGAGGGGCGGGGACTGGCGGGCCAGGCGGCCGAGCAGGTGGGACCCCGCAGAGCCTGGAGTGTGGGCAGAAAAGAACGGGAGCCTTTGGTGGCACCTGTGCCGGGTGATGTGGTGCTGGGTCAGGGCCCCGCGTTCGAGGCTGTGCCAGGATCCCAACCCTGCAGTGCGGTGGATCCCTCCTCCCTCAGGCCTGGCCCTGCGGCACCTGGTAGAGATGTCCTCGGGCCGACCCACACCGAGGTGCGCGCCCCGCAGGCTCGGGTGGCCTCAGCGGGCAGCCTCCGCCAGGAGTCTATGGCTGGTAGCGTTGTTTCTCAGCAGGTGGGGGTTGGGAAGGGTCTGGTGTGTGATGGGGGTGAGCCCTCAGGGCCCCCTTCTCTCTCCTTCGCGGACCCGGGGCTGTGGCTTTGGGGGCTCAGCCCACGCTGCCCACCGTCCCCAGGCTCGCGCATCTCGGCTGCTGGCGGGGGTCTGCACGGCCCGGGGCCAGCGCTGAGGACGTGTTCCAGGGGCAGGGGGACCCCAGAGCTCAGACCACGGTGCATGGGGCAGGGGAGGGCAGTGCCGAGCGGGGCCTGCTCACACGGTGCAAGGAACTGAGGTCAGCGAGAGCGGGGCGCCGTCCAGTGTGCACCCAGATCCCAGTCTCCCCGGGGGCTCGGCGAGCACCAGAGACATCAGTGTATTTGCATTTCCCAAGAGGACGGGCCACCGGGAGGCGCCAGGTTTGACCCGGAGGCGGAGGCGGCGAGGGTGTGGGAGGCCCTGGGGGGCCGGAGCCCGGGTAGTGTTTCCCCCGCGATGGTGGCTGGTTGACAGACGGCAGTCGGGGTGCCTGCTGCCCCTCGGGGCTGATTCAGGACCGAGGAGGGCTGGCTCGGGCTTTGGGCAAAGGAGGTGGTCGGGGCTCCAGACTGGCAGAGGGCACGTTCCCACACACCTGTGTGTCCTCTCTTGGAGTTAGCCTGCCCGAGGAGGGCGGCCCCTGACGTGCCCACGTCACGTCCCTCAGGTGTGGCCACTGTCTGCAGCAAGGGGGGAGGGCCCAGCCGCAGAGGGACCAGCCTGGACCTGGCTGAGCGCTGTGTGTGTTTAGTAGAGACACAAAATCTGTTCGTCGTTGTCTTTGAGCTAGGGCCACGGGGGCGCCTGGGGGGCTCCGTTGGTTGAGCGTCTGACTTCAGCTCAGGTCACGATTTCATGGTTCATGAGTTCGAGCCCCGCGTTGGGCTCTGTGCTGACAGCTCAGAGCCTGGAGCTGCTTCGGATTCTGTGTCTCCCTCGCTCTGCCCCTCCTCAGCTGCACCCTATTTCTGTCTCTCTCTCTCTTTCAAGAATGAATAAACATTAAAAAAACGTTCTTAAAAATAAACTAAACTGAGGTTATAGGCCTTAGTCAGAACCCCACGGCTGAAGGCTGTCCCTGCTCCTGCCCCCCAAGTGTCTGCCTGCTCAGTGGGGGCAGGGGAGACAGCAGCGGGCCCGTGGGCCTGAGTGCAGAGCCCACAGCTCCGACGGCGGGAAAGGCCACGACCTTGTAACACCCTTCCCCGCGATGCCCCACGGCCGGCGGCCCTGCTGATTCTGTGCCGCGCCTACCTGACCTCAGCGTCTGGCATTTAGGTGCCTCCACGTTAGGGAAGTGAAGGTCATTGATGGTCGATGGTCGACGCGCTTCACCGCCTACGGTGTTCTCGCACCTGCACGGTGGCACTTCTGCCGGGTTTTCGCACCCTCGCTCGGGGCAAGGCGGTGTGGTGCGAGTGGCCCCCCACCGGGACTCAGGAAGTGCCAGGGCTAGTGCTGCAGCCTCTGAGCGCGTCTGAAGCCCCGTGCCTTCGTTCAGTGCTGTGCCGCTCTGGGCAGGTTACCGATCGTCTCTGAGCCTCACTGTCCTCCCTTGTGGATCCGGACCGTACGGTCATCTTCCCAGAGCTGCAGGGAGGTGGAGGGGCTCCCGGAGCCCCGGCATCTCACTCCGCCGGCGCTGTGGCCGCTCCGTGCCCGGCACAGAGGTGTGTCCTGGGCAGGCGGGGAGGGGGGCCTGCCGGGCCCCTCGGCCTTCGTCCCGCAGCCGCACGGCGGGCAACCTGCTCCCTCCCTGTTCATGGGGACCGGATTTCTGTCCGGGGAGACTCGGGTAGGGCCTGCCTGGGGCAGAGGACAGAGGGTCTGGTGCCCCCGCCCCCGCCGTCCTGCATGCAGCCCTGTGGGCCCTGACGTTCCGGCGCTCTCCGCGCCTCCTGGCTTCCTGTCTGCCAGTCCAGGGCTGCGCCGAGGGCAGCTAACACCCGCCGCGCACCCCGCAGCCTGACCGGCGCTCAGCCCAGGGTCCCCAGACACATCGTCTACACCAGCTTCACTCTCCGCTCAGCCCCCCGGCCCCTTCCTGTTGTCTCCCCCCTCCCACACCCACTTGGTGGGGCCTCTGAACTCTCTCCGTCCCTGGACTAGGACCTGGCGACCACAGTCCGGACTGAGTGCCGTCACAGGCTCCCGTCTGACCCGGGGTCTCCATCCCGCCCGGGCCCCCAGCGGAGCCCCACCTTGTCCGGGGCTGCGTTCTGACTCCCGCTCCCGCTCCCGGGCTGAGCTGGGACCCTCGGCCTCATTGCCTGTCAGACAAACCTCCCGAAGAGGGGGGAAGGCGTGGACCTCAGGACCTTCCCTGTGCGTGTGGGTCTGACCTCGCGACCCACCGTCTGGGGCCGGCGACCGGAGGAGCCAGTCGGATGCCCGGACCACTGCCGCGGGGCCCCCTCCGCGTGCCCGCAGCCTCGCGGGGTCCCTGACGCCCCTGCCCACAGCTGGCCTCCCAGCACCCCGGGAGCTGGTGTCTTTTCCTGGCCTGTGTGGGCGGTGCGCAGAGCGCAGCTGCAGACGGGCTATATTTAGCCGATTTAATGAGCTCAGGGTGGCAGACGGCTGCCTCCGGAGCGTTTCCTTTGTGTGTGCGTGAGTGTCTGCTCGACAACGCCGGCTCCCAAGTGTGCCCATGCGCGGGTGTGTGTGCGTCCGCGTGTGTGCTCTGTGCATGCGTGTGCATCAGCGTGTGTGCCCACGCACGTGTGTGTGCATCAGCATGTGTGCTCCGCGTGCGTGTGCATCCGCGTGTGTACTCCGTGTGTGCCCATGTGTGTGCATCCGCGTGTGCCCGTGCGTGTGTGCATCCGCGTGTGTGCTCCGCGTGTGCCTGTGTGTGTATCAGCGTGTGTGCTCTGTGTGTGCCTGTGAGCGTCAGCGTGTGTGCCCATGCATGTGTGTGCGCATCCGCGTGTGTGCTCTGCGGGTACGTGTGCATCAGCATGTGTGCTCCGTGTGCATCAGCGTGTGTGCTCCGCGTGTGCCTGTGTGTGTGTATCCGCGTGTGTGCTCTGCGTGTGCCCGTGTGTGTGCATCAGCGTGTGTGCTCCGCGTGTGCCCGTGTTTGTGTATCCACGTGTGTACTCTGTGTGTGCCCATGTGTGTGTATCAGCGTGTGTGCTCCGTGTGTGTGCCCATGCATGTGTGCATCAGCGTGTGTGCTCTGTGTGTGCCCATGTGTGTGTATCAGCATGTGTGCTCCGCGTGTGCCCATGCACGTGTGCATCAGCATGTGTGCTCCGCGTGTGCCCATGCACGTGTGCATCAGCGTGTGTGCTCCGTGTGTGCCCATGCATGTGTGCATCCGCGTGTGTGCTCCGCGTGTGCCCATGCGTGTGCATCCGTGTGTGTGCTCTGCGTGTGCCCATGCGTGTGCCTCCGTGTGTGTGCTCCCGTGCTGGCGCGTTCCTTCTTGTGAGGGTGTGTGTGTGCTCACGCAGGCCCATCCGTGGAGCGTCCACGCGTTGCTGGGGACGTGTGCAGCTTTCAACCCTCCTAAGGGTCTCTAACAGGAACAAATGATTAGTTCCCTCATTTGTTTGAAAAATAATTCATGAGCATCTTTTACGTGCCAGCATCTTGATCGTCTTTGGGGATAAAACAGAACGTAACTGAACCCAGCCACAGGCTGTAAGGACCTTACAGCCTGGGGACGGAGCAGGCGGCAGAGGGAGTGGCCACAAGGCTGAGGATGTGGGCTTAGCCTGGGGAGGAAAGCCGGAGCCTCGGCAGGAGAGGAAGGGCGGAAGCCCCCAGGGGCGAGGACCGCTGAGGTTTCAGTAGAAAACATTTGGGCCCAGCAGCATAAAGAAGAGTCCAGGTTTGGGGAGCAGAATGTGCAAAGGCCCTGTGGCAAGAGAGGGGGGAGGTTTGAAAACCATCCTACAGCCCGGGGGTTGAGCTCAGAGGGGAAGGGGGTGGAGGGGAAGCGGAGGGGCAGCCGGTGTGGGATGTGGGACCACAGCGCCCGCTGTGTGTGCCGCTGTTGGAATTTAGTGCATGGCTCCATGAGGGTCCTGGCTGACGCAGGACTGAAGGAGGGTCCCCTGGAAGGACCTTGTTCACAGGCTTAGGGAAACCCCAGGCCCGGGCGCCTCCCACCCCTGCAGGTCACAGGCTAGCACCCTGCCCCGCTGTCCGTCTGCACTGGGGAGCCCCAGCGGGCAGTTGCGGGCATCCTGCTCTGCCGGTGGGCGGTCCAGAGGGGCCGGGGGTCTTAGCCTGAGAGAGTCTGTTTCCTCTAATCTCCTGGGAACTCAAGAGCTTCTGGAAACCGCCCAGGAAGCTGTGCGGCAAAGCTGCGGCGGGAGAAGGAACTGCTGTCTTGGAAGCAGCCGTCCTCTTGACGTGACCGATGAGCGGGCAGCAGAGGTGGACGGTCCGGACGCACACGGGGCCCCTCCCGCCCGGCCCCGGCCCTGGCCCTCCCGGCGGCAGCGGATTCCCCGCGGACACGAGCATCTCCGTAAACACCCGCTTCCCCGTGTTTCTGTCTGGGCTGCTCGCAGACGGCGGCAGGCGGCGCCTTCCCCTGACACGCAGGGGTCCCGTCAGCCTCCCGGGCGGCGGGAGGCGCACCGGCCTCCGTGACCGCGTCCGAGCTCCGCGCGAGGAGCGTGCCGCCGGGCCCCTCGGCTGGACACGCAGGTTGCTTTCCGTTCGTGCCACGGACGGTGTGGTGGCGCTGGCGTGCGCCTGGGCTTTCCGCGTGAGGGCTCCCGGCCTCGACGTGAATGGCTTCCGCTGTCACCGGCCGCGATGAGGAGGGGCTGCGTCCCCACACGCTGGGCAGCACGGCGACTGTTGATCTGAGGGGTGAGGAGAAGGCCGCTGAGGACAGTTTCACCGAGAACCCCGCTGCTCTGGGCTCCTTGTGCCCCGTGCTGGCGCCAAGCCCGGGCCACATCCCCAGCCCTTCCCCCCCACGGGATCCTGAGCTCCGGCTCTCTCCCCTGTAAACCAGGGAGGCCCCCTGCCCCCTTGGGGGTGAGTGTAGGGAAGCCTGAGACCCTGGGGGGGGCGGGGGCAGCACCGCTGGGCACGTCTGAGGCTGCGTCTGTCACAGGACCGTCACCGTCCCCGGGACGGGGTGCTGAGTCCTGCCCCGGGCAGGAGGGTCTCTGGCGGCTGCGTGTCTGCAGTCTCCCGATGCCTCCCCAGCCTGGGCCTGGCCCCTCCCCAGGGATGGGGCCCTCCTACTGCCCCCGACAGCTGCTTTCAGGGGCGGGATCTGGGGCCCAGACCCTCATGGGTCTTACTCTGGGCCAGCGCCTCGATGGGGACTGACTGGCCCTCTGGGGGGGGGGCTGGGCCCCCTGGGATGACGGATCCAGGCTGACTGGGTTGGGTTTCAGCCCTGGGAGGGTTAAGTTGTCTCAGTGGGGGCCGGTGGGGGGGCCTGCCCCGCATCCACTCATCCTGTGACCTGGTAACTCCTTCCTCCAGGCCAGCACGGCCCCTCCTGGGCTCCTGTGAACCTTCCCTGAGTGCTGAGGCCCGGAAACCTCCAGAAACTGCCCCAGCCCATTCGCAGGGCTCTGCTCTGCCCCCAGCGGGACCCGTGTGAGCTCCCAGGGTGGGGGCAGGGATGTGCCCTCCTCCTTCTGAGCCCGCAGCCTCGAAGGCCGTGCCCAGCCTCGGCCTGTGGCGCGTGACCTGGGCCTGAGGTCCTCGGTCGGGGTCATGGAGGTGTGTCTGGCCCAGCCTGTGGAGCAGGAGGCGGCGGGGTGTCCGGCTGGTTCTGGAACCCGAACGGGAGGTTTTGGTTCCCTGATGGTGTTTCCTGCCTCTCCCACGTGCGGATGGTCCTTCCGGGCGCCGTCGCCGGCCGGCAGCCCGCAGAGCACAGGCCGTTTCCCGGTTCCGTCCGTTCCGTGTGTGGGGTTTGCGGTGGGGAAGGTGGGGGCTGTGGCCTAAGATGTCCCCGTTCCACATGCGACACCTGCCTGTATTGTCTGTCGGGTAGACACGCTCGTAAACAGTCTTAGACTTAGCGCGGGCTCACTCGCTGGAGAAAAGTTGGAGAGTAGAGAACGGTGACGAAACCCCCACCATCCAGTCAGAATCCCGGGGCCTGGCCGTCTGCTTCCAGCCCGGGACCCTTCCCCGCCTGCGTGCTGGGCCTGGGGCTGCGGCTGGATCCCCTGCTTGCCACGGAAGGGGGCTCCTCCCGTGGGCTCCCGGGGGCACGTCCCGGGTCCTGAGGCCGCAGAGCCACCGCGTTCCTCCCCAAGATTCGCACTCAGGGCCGAGCGTGTGGTGCGTGTGTGCGCGTGAGCTCACGGAGGCCTGGGTTCTCTTGTGGGCCGCGTGGTCACACGCGGGGCCCAGCTGTGCTCCCTGGAGGACAGGGGTGACGGGTGGCGTGGCCGGCTCCAGCGGGGGCACCCCCGCCCCCGCCCCCTGCCCCCAGCCCTTGTGGGTCCCTGAGGCTCAGCAGCGGAAGGGGCGGAGACTGTGGACCCCCCGCCGAGCGGTGACGCTCTGCTCTGTGTGCCAGGCGCGTGGGTGCCGACCTGGGCTTGTCTCGAGCAGCGTGGCACGCGGGTCAGCGCAAGGGCAGTCATGGGATATGCCTTTTCCGAGGCTGTGATGAGGGGAAGTGGGGCGCAGACCGCTGTGGGCTCACACGCCTGGACAGGGCCGTGCTGGTGGGCATGGGTCTAGGGCTCCTGGCCACCACGCACGCCTGCCGGCCGCTCCTGTCATCGGGGGCTCTGGGGATGGGGGAGGGGCACCGACGAGGCTCCCCAGAGCCAGCTTCCCTGGGACCCAAATCCCAGCGGGGGACACTTTTCTGAACCCCATTATTTCTCCCAGGCTCTGAGCACAGAGATGCCTCACAGGCCCCGTGTACCCCGGGATCTTTGGAGCGGGTTTTCACACAAACACCACAATAGCCCCAGACAGTGGACGATCTTTGCTGTCACGGGCCCCGAGGTGACACAGAAATAGAGGAGGGCCTGGCGGCAGCGAGCCAGGCCCTGCCGAGCCTGTTGGGAGGCAGCTGTCTCTGCCTCCGTAGATCCGAGAAGGCTTGCCAGGGGCCGGGACAGGTGGGCAGGGTTTTGAAGCACAGGTAGGAGCTTGCAGGTCTGCACAGGGATGAAGGCGGTCCCGGCACAGGGCTCGGCCTGAGGCAGGAGGACTGAAGCCGCCTGTGCCGTGGGCGAGCTGGAGGCCTGGTCCCCGCGGTGGAGACGCTGGAGGAGCAGAGCGCTGGGGGCCGGGCACATGCCGGGCCCCCGGGGCTGTCTTTCTGCACCCGCGGAGGAGCCCTCCAGCCCCGTCAGCTGCTCTCGGGCGGAATCTAGGTCTGCAGGCGAGGCCTCCCCTCCACTGTCCCCCAGAGCAAGACATCTCTGGCTGTTGTGTGCCCCCAGGAGGCCTGGTTTTCCCATGGCTGGGGAGGGACGAGGGGTGCTGAGGACCAGCTGCCAGTCCACCTCCCCCCGCCCCCCGCCCCTGCCAGGAGCTGTCTCCGCGTCATTTGCGGCCAGAGTCGTGTGGGCCCGAGGGTGCCAGCTGTGGGCCACGGACGCTGCGGGAGCCCGCGGGCTGTGTGGTGGGGGAGGGTGCGGGAGGGGCCCACCTGGCAGAGGGCATGGTGCCCGGGTGACCACAGGATCCTCGTGTCTTCCCTGCGGTGAAGCCTGGACTCACCCTGGACGCAGGCTCCCGGCCCGGCGAGGAGGCTGGAGCCTGCCGGGGCCGTGTGTGGGGAGGCGGCCGCGGCCCCGTCAGCCTCGGGCCCCTGGTGCCGGCTGCAGCTCTGGTTCGGGGACCCCCGTGCCCCCCGGGTTATTGTCCTGACACACAGCTCACCCCCAGGGAGCAGGTACCATGTTCCAGGCCCTGCGTGGAGCCCCGTGTGCACATGAGCTCACTGGTCCTCGGCCCCGCCCTGGGGAGTAGCCTCTTGTCCTTGCGTCTCGGATGGGGAAACCGAGGCCCCACTCACACTGGGGGTGGGAGCAAGATCTGGACGCCGGCACTGTGGCTCCAAACCAGGTGCCTCCCGGCCTCAGAGGTGAGGGGTTCCCCCGGGGCCAGCGGGGACCTCAGCTGCACACGGCCCCTGGTCCTGCCAGCCCCGGAGCTGCACACGAGGCCACCC
The DNA here is from genome assembly GCA_004023785.1 of Mungos mungo. Lineage (NCBI taxonomy): Eukaryota > Metazoa > Chordata > Mammalia > Carnivora > Herpestidae > Mungos > Mungos mungo. The sequence goes on along the minus strand of PISW01014402.1, from coordinate 540 downwards.
GCACCACGGAACGCGGCTGCTTTGTTCTGGGGAGAAGGTGCGTGCTGGCAGCCGCAGGTCAGTCCTAGAGGTGCCCCTTGCCAGTGTGCACAGGTGTGCTTCTGCTGCCGGAGGAGACTGTTGTGTCCCCCCCCTCCGCCCCCCGCCGGGGGCACGCAGGGCGGAGGACGTTGGGGTGGCAGGTCATGGACGCATGGGCCTCGGTTTCCTCGTCTGAAAATAGGGCTGATACCCAGAGGACCGAAACTCAGGGGCGGTCGTGGGGACGAGGTGACAGTGCCTGGGACGTGCTGTGGTTTCAACACAACCCAAGCCCGTTCTGTGTGTTTTACCAGGAGCCCGGCCTGAGCCCAGGGCGAGGTCCGCAGGAGGGAGCTGGAGGGAGCAGCGAGGAGCCTGGCCTCCGCTGAGGCTCCCCTCCCCCTCCTCCCCCTCCTCTTCCTCCCCCCCTCCCGTCCCCCTCCTGCTCCTCCTCCCCCTCCCCTCCCCCTCCTCCTCCTCCCCCTCCTCCCCCTCCCCTTCCCCCTCCTCCTCTCCCTC
>PISW01014401.1:0-21324 GCA_004023785.1 Mungos mungo | reverse complement strand
CGACACCCTGGACTGACAGGAGCCAGGAAAAGCCCCCAGCTCCTCCCCCACACGCCTTGGGGAACAGCCACTTTACACAACACACATGGTCACCCCTGCAAAACACCGTGGAAATACATCTCCTGTGGCGTGAAACGCTTTCCCACCAGAGGCGGTCGCAGCGTTTGTGCTCCCAGTGGGGGTGCGCGTGGGATCACACCCGGGTCCTGAGACCCCGCAGGGCCAGCCGCCGCCTCGCTGCCGGAGGCTTCCCCACGCACACCCCCGTCGGGACACATTCCACACCCACCCACCCTCGGGGACCACGCGTGAGGCAGGTCAGCTGCCGGACATCCGGTTCCCGGCCGGCGCAGGAAGCCACTTTCACCGTCACAGTGTCCAACCACGCTCCCCTAAGGACGAGGAACAGACGCACAAGCGTGAACTGGGTGTAGACAACGTGTGCAAAGCTGAAGACGGGTCAGAGAGAAGAACCCAGGAGTTGGGGAACAGTGCAGACGGGGCCCTGGAAACGCTCCAGTCACAACACGGGCAGAACGCAGGCCCGTTCCCCCGAACAGCACTGCGATGCGGCACGGTTTCATCCCTCCACCCTGCGTCCCACGGCGCTCACTCGTCCCTGGCAGGGAAAACCCACGTGTTTAAGTTTACCGGGCGGCGGGAAGCGAGGTGCAAGGCATGGGGGGGGCAGAGCCTGAGGGTCCCTCCGGGTCCCGCACTCGAGGGCAAGAGGGCGCAGAGACACCGCCAGGTTGGAGAAGGACGGCAGCTCAGCACAAGCGCTCCCACGATTCCGTCTCTCTCGCTCTCTCACACACTCACACACACACACACACACTCACACACACACACACAGCTTTCCTGTCGAGCTCCATGGGAGTCACGGTGCAACCGGTGACATGGGTTTGCGTGACACTCAGGCAGTTTAAAGGCCACTTGGTTTGTCACACGTGCCCCGTACCCGCTCTGCCTGGTGTGGACGCAGTGTCTCCCCACAGCCCAGAGGACACGCGGGGACGGTGTCTCCCCACAGCCTGGAGGACACATGGGCTGGAGCAGAGACGGGCAGGCTCCCCTCTGGCAGCTCCCGTGATGGCCTGTCTACAGCCCTCATGGGCGCAGCTGACTCTGGGAGCCCCCTCCCCAGCCTGCCAGGAACGAGCCGGCTTCCCGGGGAAGAAGGTCCCCGGACAGGCGGGACCCCTGGCCGCCAGCCCAGGTGAGGGCACAGACAGCGCCCGAACCCCGCACCCCCGCCCCGCACCTGCTGGAAGGCCTTCAGCCTCTTCTTGAAGCGGGAGGGCAGCACGAAGTCGCAGCCGCGGGCCAGCGAGGCCAGCTCCTGCCGCAGGTCGGGGTCCTGCCGCAGGGACAGCTCCCTGAGCCGCATGGCGGCTCGCATGGGCCGCGGGGGCCGCGCGCGGGGCTCTCGCTCCGGCTCTCGGGGCCGGGCCGGCGGGCTCGGGCGGCGGCGGCGGGCGGCGGGACGGTCTGGGCGGCCGGCCGGGCGCTCTGGGGGCCGGGCCGGGCGGCGCGCATTCCACAGGCGGCGCGGGGCACATGGCCGCGGGCAGGGGGCGGGGGCGGGCCGCGGGCTGACCGTGCCCGAGCGCTGGGAGCTGCCTGCTGGGGCCGGAGGCGGCCGTCACCCGGTCGGGAAGGGGCGATCTGGGGCCGCGGAGCGCAGAGCCGCGGGGCACAGGGGTGCAGGGGTCGGGACGGAGCTGCCTCCGGAGGGCGGGCCGGGAGCGCCCGGTCCCGGAGCCCGGGGACCTGGTACACCGCTTGCTCCGGAGGAGCCTGCCGGTCCCCGGGAGCCCCGGAGCGGCCCCGAAATCATGCCGAAACCAAGGGGGCCGCCTGCGCCGCGCCCCCGTCTGCCCCCGAGAGCCGAGAAAATAAAGCGCACACCGTCCTCCGAGCCGCCTGTTCACGAGCGGGGCGACGGACACGTCCGGAGTTTACACCCTCCCCGCCGCTCCGCACACGGTGAAGGACGCGCACACAGCGCAGCTCACGTACAACCTCTTTTTTCAGACTTTTAAAGTTTATTTTGACAGAGACGGAGAAAGATGGGGGCGGGGCGGGGGGGTGAACGCGAGTGCACGACCCGGGGAGGGGCAGAGCGGGGAGACCCAGAATCCGAAGCTGCCCCCGGCTCCGAGCCGTCAGCACAGGGCTCCACTCGGGGCTCCGGGGCTCGAACCCATGAGATCGTGACCTGGGCCAACATCGGAGGCTTACCCGACGGAGCCCCCGGGCGCCCCGCGCACACACTGTGACGTAACGCAGACGTTAACATGGATCACGTCAGAGGTCACAGGCAAAGCAGTAACACAGCACGAAACGTAACCTGCAAAACGTGGAAAATAACCAATGTCGAAACAAACGACTGAGGGGCGCCTGGGGGCTCCGTCGGGTGAGCGTCCGGCTTCGGCTCAGGTCATGATCTCAGTCCGCAGGTTCGAGCCCCGCGTCGGGCCCTGCGCTGACGGCTCGGAGCCTGGAGCTGCTTCCTGTTGTGATTCTCTATCTCACCCTCCCCTGCTCATACCGTCTCTCTCTCTCTCTCTCTCTCTAAACATATATAACAACAAAAAACACCATTTGGAAACGAACCACTGTCCGCTATACAACTTACGTGACGCCGAACACGACGTACGTAATAGCGTCACGCACGCCGGAAGAAGTACCACGTCCGTCACGTCACGCAGACGCTGTGCCGACGCGGGGGGGGGGGGTGGACTCCACTCAGGTGAAGGCACAGGGTCCCGCGGACCGCCCTGCAGTGACCGGTCCTTGGAGGAGGGGGGCAGGGAGGCCGCGCACACGCGCTGCCGGGACACGGCCCTGGGGGGGCCGCGCCGGGGGCCGCACGTGGCTGCAGGCAGGCCCCCCCCCAGACGGGACTCGGACACTAACGCGCACACCCTGCAGCGGCCCGGGGGTCAGCGGCGCGCAGTCACTCCGGACGCGGGGTCAGCGCCCCCGCACGATGTGAGCGAGGTCACGACGGCAGTGGGCTCTAAGGGACCCCCCTGGGCCCCGGAGGGTGCCTCGTAGGTGCACCCGCTATAGACGGAGGTGCTGCTGTGGGCACTGAGGGCAGAAGATGGGCCCAGAGCGGGGACCCCCGGACACTCGCACGGGGCCCATGGCGGGGACCCCCAGATACCTACACGGGGCCTGGAGCAGGGACCCACGGACACCCGCATGGGGCCCACGGTGGGGACTCCCGGATGCCCTCAAGGGTCCACGGCAGGGATCCCCAGATACCCACAAGACGGCCATCTTTCTGTGAGGAGGGGTACGGGCCCCAGCTGAGCAGGCTTCCCCGGAGCTCCCGGGACCCACAGCCCAGGACTGCATCTCAGATCTGCTCCCCCTCATGCCCTGGACGGTCACCCGGACGTGGGAGGATCCAGAGGGCCTGTCCCCTCCCCGATCCACGTCCACCTCATTGCAGAAGAGGAGGGATCTCTTGCCTGCCCTTGGCCACGTGGAGCACACCCCTCCTTCCGCGGGCCACGTGGAGCTGGGCAGCCCCCCCCAAACACTGTCTACAGCTTGACCCCGACACAGTGCAGGGCCCCATGGACACCCCATCAGCCCGCAGCCGTCACACGCCCTCCCGGCAGGTGGCTGCGGCCTGTTGTCCCAGCCCCGGGACACAGACGTCCAAGAGGCGCTGTGGTCACAGAGCTCGGACCCCCCAGGGACCCCCCTTCTCTTTGTCCCTCCGCACTGGGCTTCACTTTCCTTTAAAGCAGTGTCAGTTTACAGAAACGGAGCAGAGAACACAGAGCTCCCGAGACGTCCACGGGTCCCCAACCACCCCGTCCCCCTGGACACGTCCCCCTGAGATAGGTTTGCTACAGTGACGAGCTGGCGTTGCCACTACATTACTGACTGGGCTCTCGAACTGCGGGCTGTCTCCTCCACGTGCTCCCCGTCCTGTGCTCCCCAACCCATGCTCTGCATTCCAGTGCTCCCCCTCCGTGCCCCCCCTCCGTGCCCCCCCCCCGTCTCACTGCCCCTCATCTCACTGCTCCCCGTCTGGGGTCCCAGAGTCTCACTGCTCCCCATCCCGTGCTCTGCTGGGCTTACAGACATTTACAGGGATGGGGCTCCAGCACCACAGGACCGAGCAGAGCAGGGTCCCCGCCCTGTGCCCCGTGTCCCCGGGCCCCTCCCCGACAGCGCTGGTCCTTCCCCGGCCTCCCTCCTCCTGCCTCTGGCAGGTCACGGTCGTCTTGGCCACATGGGGGGTGGGGGGGAGGGCGCCTTGCAGACTGTCTCTCTGAGCACCCGGGGCCCAGTCCTGGGTCCAACTGCTGTTGGGAGGCACGTCCCCTTCTGCGCCCCCCTCCCCCCGTGTCTCCTCGGGTCTCCCGGCCCTCCCACTTTGTGCATGTTCCCCACATTCACGGATCTGTGCTCTGATGCCCCCCAAGAGACCACGTGTGCAAACCGCCAGACGAGGAGCTGGTGGGGGTGACTGACCCGGGAGGGGTGAGTGAGGCCGCAGGGCAGGGACGCAGACCAGCCGCCTAAGCACCATGCCCCTGGGATGACAAGAGCCAGGAGCAAGACACGGTGGGAACTCCCAGCCCCCCGCCGATCCCTGGGTTCTGTTCCTGCCGCCCACAGGCCACACCTGCTGACTTCGCTCTGCCGGCCTCCTCCCCGGCACGCCTTCCGAAAGACAGGCTACCTGCGCAGCATGCACACGCGGGCGGCCTCCCCTGCTGCCCCCACGCCCCCAGGGCCCTTGTGCCACAAGGAGGCACAGGGGCGTCCCGCCCTCGGCTCCGGCTTGTGGGTGCACCACACTGCACACTGGACGGTGTCTGCACTGCCCAGGGCGCCCTCCTCTTCCCTGGAACACCCCTGCAGGGCCCACGCAGGGCTGGTGGGAGCACAGCCCTGTCCCACTGTCCACAGACACAGATGTGTCGTGTGAGCTGCTCCAGAGTGCTCGGACAGAGCTGTGAGCTTGGCCAACAGGTTAGTTTAGGTTTCCTTAAAATCGTTGTTAATGGTTATTTACCTTTGAGAAAGAGAGACAGACAGAGAGCAGGGGAGGAGCAGAGAGAGGGAGACACAGGATCCCAAGCAGCCTCCAGGCTCCAAGCTGTCAGCACAGAGCCCGATGCAGGGCTTGAACCCACGGACCGTGAGATCAGGACCTGAGCCGAAGCCGGACGCTTCACCGACGGAGCCCCCCCGGCACCTGAACCGTTAGCTTCTAAGTTGGGGGTGGTCTGTTCACACAGCACAGCCAGCACCGGGCAACGGGACGTGACTAGAGCACAGGACGCCGGGGGCAAAGCAAAGGAATCGTCAACCTGCTCAGGGACCCGCGTGCGGAGTCACCAAGCGACAGACGAGTCCACCGGGCACGTGACGTTCTCGACTCTGCGTTTAAAACGTGCGCGGTGACGCAGGGCGTCTGGTGGCTCGGGCGGTGAGCGTCTGCTCCGGTCACGATCCCAGGGTGGTGGGACTGAGCCCTGCGTGCAGCGGAGCGTGGGGCCTGCTTACGGTTCTCCCTCCCTCTCTCTCTCCCCCCCCCACCGCCCGTTCCCCACTTGCGCTGTGTCCCTCTCTCTCCAAAGAAAAACCACTGTAAGAACCAGTAGCTAAAATACAAATTCTGCTGTGACACAGGGGCACGCGCCCCAGCCAGCTGAGCGTGAAGCGGTGCCCAGAACACGAAACAGAGCTGACGAGGTCAAAATCTTGCTACAAACCAGGAATTTCATTCCAAATTTTAAAAAAAAAAAGGAGCTTTTACTCCTTTGCCGACTTATAAATATGAGGGAAAGGTCAGTGGCTCTTCACACTCTCCAGGGTGTTTACCAGAGACGCGCACGCAGTGACCGGGAACGAAAGGGAACTTCACGCACGAGGGCCACGGCACCTGGGAAAACCCGGCGGGTCCATGTCCACCCGGGCGCCCCCCCCAAGGCCTGGCCGGACCCCCAGGCAGGAAGGAGAAGGAAACGGCACGGAGAGCCCGCGTCGACAAGGCGCTCGGGGAGGCTCGGGGAGGCCGCGGCGCGACTCCGTGGCGCTGGGCGCAGCAGGGACACCTCGTCTCGGAGAAGTCGGTGCGGGACGTCACGCCCAGAGAAGACCTGAGCCCACGGGGGGCCCCGTGACTGGGCGACAGAGCCAGGCCCAGAGGTCGCAGACCCCGCCCTCCCCTGCTCACACACGCTCTCAAAACGAATGAAGTTTAAAAATAAATGCAAAATAAAAGCAAGACGTGTAAGAGTTCTGACCAAAACAGCACAAAATCTCTTGGACCTCGAGCCGCGCACAGACCGCCCCGGTTCTCCTGCCGTCCATGACCGACCTCGCGCAGAAGCACACGCTTCCCAGCTCCGGAGACGCCAGCCAGAGCAGAGCGGAAGCGGGGGGCAGGCGACCTCGCAAGTCCAGGGCTCTGCGTGCGGCGCCCTGACCGACCACCGGGACCCGCCGAGGGGCACAGGCGAGGGGTCAGAGCGGACGCCTCACCCACGGTACGGACCAGAAAGAAACCAGCGGGAACAATGATAATAAGTAAAAGGCCGCGAAGAGGTGCTCCGGTCGGTCCCCCCACCTCAGGAAGCGTGTGTGCGAACCGCAGGGAGCCTGGGGCTCCGTCAGCTGAGTGTCCGACTCCGGCCTGGATCCGCCTTTGTGGGAGCGCCAGAGTCCGCGCTGGGCTCCGCCTGGGACTGTCACTGCGTCCCTTCCTGCTAGTGCACTCGCCGTCTCTCGCGCACAAACCAGACAGGAACCCACAGAGAGTCCCCGGTGGCTCAGCCGGTGACGCGTGTGACTTGAGATCTCAGCTCAGTCCCGACCTCAGGGTCATCGGGAGACGACGCCCGTGCTGGGCCCCGTGCGGGGCGTGCCGTCCAAGGACAACAGGACAGCGGCCATGGCGCCGCCGCAGGGACACAAACTTGCCCCGGGCGGAGCCTGGCGGGAACGGAAGACGCCACAGCCGCTGTGGAAAGCAGCGGGACGGTCTCTCCGAGTGTTACGTGCACGTCCAGCACGAGCCCTGTGTTTCCACGTTGTGTGTCTCCTTGAGGGACACAACCAAACCTCCGTCCACACAAAGACTGGCGCACTGATGACCTCACAGAGCTGATCCTGACGGCCCAGCGCCCGAGAGGCACCGGGGGACACACGGAGGCGCGTCCACACCCAAGGAAGGACAGAGGACCCTGGGCGAGGGGTCGGCACTGGGAGAGCCGGGGTCCCACGTCGGAGATCACTGTCCACTCAAGAGGGAAAAAGCCACCGAAGGTTCCCAGGGGCCCCCTCACACTGTCTCACGGACCACCTGCCCCCGCACCCCCTCCTCATGGGACACCCTGCACCCTCAGCACAGAGCCCCTGCTCGCAGGGGCAAGCCGGCGTCACCCGGGCGCCACGGCTCCGCTCGCCGGCGCCTCTATAGCCTACGGACACGTTGATGCGTGTTCTCGCCCGAGCACACGCTAGGCTTTCTAGCCTGAGGACAGGAGGGGCTGCTGTCCTGTATGGAACAGGAATTAAAGGGGCAGAAGGTTACGGCGGGGGGCGCCTGGGGGCTCAGTGGGTAGAGCACCGAGTCCTAATTTCAGCTCAGCTCACGGTCTCCGGGTCATGGGACTGAGGCCGGCGTCGGGCTCAGAGACCAGTGCATGGAGCCTGCTTAGGATTCTCTCTCTCCCTCTGTCCCTCTCCCCACTCGTGTTTTCTCTGTGAAATAAAAAAATTGTTTTAAATAAAATAAAGCGGCAAAAGGTTAGTGGGATGCAGCAACCGGAGAGGAAAGAGTAGGACGGAGGCCCGAGAGGAGCTCTGAACCCGCCTAGAAGGGGAGCCTGGGCCGCTCTCAGCACCGAGGCGCGTCCCTTCCCCACGAACTTGGGCCCACGGCCCCACCTGCGTCTCCTGCGCAGCGGCGCCGGGTCAGGGGGCACGTGGGGGAAACAGCAAGTTCACGTCGAGAGAACTCAGGGAGACGCGCACTCGGGGACCCGGCCACAGAGACGTGCTGGCCGGGGTCGTGGGCCCCACACGCCGGGGTCAGCGCCCAGCTGCCCCCCACAGAGCCGGGAGGGAAGGAGACGTGCAGGTGCCCCTTTCACGCGACACGTCTGCCACAGGCAGGACGCAGGCCGTCTCCAGTGCACGGCCCTGGACGGGCCCGTGACACGGGGCCCAGCACCGCCTGCGGGTGGGACTTGTGGGCGCCGTCCCACGGCACCCGTGCCTCCTTTCCCTCTTCGCTGCGGAACCCGGACCGCCGAACTGCGGGAGGCTCAGGGTCACAGCCGTGGGTCCGGGCACTGCGGGAAGACTCCCCGGCTGGGCTCCCTGGAGCCCTGGGCGTCGGCCCGCCCACCCGGCCGAGCTGGGCATCGGATCCCGGATCTATAACCGCAGGGATCCGTCACGGCGGACGGGGACAGGGACTGGGCCCTTTCCGTGCGTCCCGGTGAAAACGTGGGTCCTCTCAAGTAATTCGGTCTCCGAACTCAACAGAAACGGTCCATAAATTCCAAACGTTAAGACCCGTTTAAGGCCAGCTGCACTTTGCAGACAAGATCCGCACTACCTTTTGAAGATTCTCAGAAAGGACGCATTCCGCTCTCCCCGAGCACCACCCTGGTGCCCGTGGGTCACGGCCCCCAAACCAGCGGATCTCTAACTCCGCCGAGCATGTGTGACTCCTGCGTCCGGACCTCGCACCCCGGGCACAGCGCTCCCCACACGTGCCGGCGGCCCCCGCGGTTCCCTGAATCCCGACCTCGTGAACCTTGGGCCACCCCCTCCCAAAGGCGCGCACCCCTGTCAGAAGCCGGGGAAGCCGGCCCGCATCTCAGCCCAAGGCGCCCATCCCCGCCAGGCCCGCACGCGGCCCATCCGCTCACCCTCCGCACACAGACCTCTGGCGTCAGGTCGCCCGTCTGAACTTGCCTTCCTGCAACCACCTCCCTTTGCGGCTTCCCGCTAACTTCGCGGACTTCCCGGACCCCAGGACTCCGGGCCTCCAGTCTGTCCCGGCGCACACAACCGCCCTCTCCCGGCACCTGAGGAACCTAAGTGCCGCCTGTTGGTGCTCACTGCTGCCTTGCAGAAACAGGTCCTTCTCCCCGGCACCCAGGCTGCCCCTCGGGCAGGGCTGACCTGTGACTACCTCCAGTCCCCGAGGGTTCACACAACGTCACAGGGTCACAAGATACAAGAGTTCGCTTGAGTGGGGTTGGGCTTCATCACCGCAAGGTCCGGAGACATGAACCAGGCAGGTCACCCACTAGGGCCTCAGCAAACCCGGGACTACGAATGCCATGCTCAGGCCCTCAGCAACCCTGGTGACTACAGACGCCATGTCGGGACCTCAGCAATCCCGGGACTACGAATGCCACGTTCAGGCCCTCAGCAATCCCAGGCTCTAGCTCTGCCTTCGGGACTCCTTCCCCTTGTCCTTGGAGGCCGGCGTTCTGGGGAAGGTCCTAGAACAGCTCCGAAAACCAGCGGTAATTCAGAGCCGAACGGTTTTCCTTGCAGGGATGGGCACCTCTCCACGTCGGGTAGCGGCTGCTCCCATCTGCTGGGAAAGAGTGACTAAGAGACTCTATGATCTGCTTCGCAGGGTGGACAGGACGCCCGGTCCAACAGAAACGCGCTCAGTGTTATAAACAAGCTCCGGAGGAGCGTTCTGGACGTCCCGGGCTTTGGGGCTTTTGCAAGTATACTTGCGCAGCAGCCCTGCCTTCCCGTGTGACACCTGGGGGCCTTTTATTACTTAACACGGACACGCCATTCAACGCTAGAATCAGCTTTTTTATACACCTCCCCCCGACTCTAGCTACTCCACACAACTTCAGGTCAGAGGCAGACAAATGAGGAGGAAACCACTAAGAGCACTACTTAAGCCGACGAGAAACAGCTGAGAAACGAGCACCTAAAACCAAAACCCAAGACATTCGACAGGCACTTCAAAATTCCGACCGACTTGGGACTCGGGCAACGATAACACTTTTCAGCATGTAGAGCTGCTTTGGGGGGAGGGGGGGACGGCTAACTGGGAAAGCGTTCCCGGCCCACGTTCTCCCGCCGGTCGCCACCACCGAGCCACGCGTGGATATGCGACCTGAGCTACCTTCGGAGGTGTCAGCATAAGTTAAGAGCCACTTACTACTCGGGTCCCTGCGGATCTGCGAATCCCGCGAGCGTGGGGCGCGTTCCTGGGGCTGCCGGCGGCCCCCAGCGGGAGCGTGGCGGACGCGGGCGCCGGGCTGGGCGCCCCCAGCCCGTCCGGCACGCTGGGCTTGCAGGCGGGGGCCGGCGGCGCGGCCAGCAGGGGCCCGGGCCCGGGCCGCCCCGCGTCCCCGGCGCCCAGGTCGGCCCTCCCGGGCATCTTGATCCTCTGCAGGCAGTCGTGCAGCATCGCCTGCGTGCGGGGCTCGCTGAGCCAGCACAGGAACAGCTCGTCCACCTTCATCTTCAGGACCGGCTGCAGGACTTTGCCGGGCGGCATCTCCGAGGCGCGGCCGCTCCTTCCCGAGGGGCCGCCGCCTCCGTGTGCGGCCCCGCCGGACGCCAGGAACCGGAGTCCGGCCTGAACGCACCCGGGAGGAGCACGCCAAGGCCGCCGGCGCGGGGCGCGGGCCTAGGGTCCGGGGAGGCGGGGCTCGCAAGGCCAGCACCCGGGGTCCGGGGAGGCGGGGTTCTCAGGCCGGAGCCCGGGGTCCGGGGAGGCGGGCGCGGGTGAGGACAGTGCCCGGCCCGGCGGGGGTCGGGGCTGAGGGCGCCGCCCGCACCCCGGGGGCCGCGCAGACTCCAGCACCCGGCGGAGGAGGGCGGGAAGGGCTGCAGCAAAGCCGGCGCAGCTCCGGGCAGCTTCAAAACGGGCGCGCCGGCCGCGCTCCCAAAGAAGGTCGCCTACGTCGTGCGTCACCGCGACGCGTGGCGTCATCACGGCGGCCCCGGGCGCCGCTGGCCGGCACGCGCGGAACCGGCTGGGGCCTCGCCAGCGGGGCTTCGCGAAGATGTAGGGTCCGAGCGAGGATGGGGACGCGGGAGTGGCGGACTCCCGACGTGACGACTTTCTGCTTTTAGGCTTCTTAGGGGTGCGGCCCACGCCCGCGAAACCTGAGGGCCGCGGAAGTGGGAGCATGCGCCGTGCCTGCGTGCTCGCCGTGGTTGCGGGGCCGGGGGGGGGGCGGGGCGTGCCAAGTAGGCTGGCAGTTCGACCATGCGCAGTCGAGAGTGCGCCGGAGGCCTGACGACCGGGGGCGGGGAAGGAGGGGTGTGGGCGACAAGAGTAGGCATGCGCAGTACGTGCCCGCCGAGAGCGAGCTGGCCGGGCGGTGTGCCGGGCGGAACACGGGCGGGCATGCGCAGTGGGTGCCCATCGGGAGCGCGCGCGATCATGCGCAGTGCGTGCCTGCCGAGCACAGGGACGCGAGTGCGCGCTACGGATGTCGGGAGCGAGCGAGAGGCAGGTTTTATAAAGAGGGCAAGTTCCGCGCGGAAAGGGCCCCGTTTACGTTAATTTTGTAAAACTCACAGTAAGAAAGGTTTGGAGACGTGGAACTCTTAAAAATTGGATGGTTAGCGTGAGGACGAACTGCTTTTATGACTGCAAAAATAATAAAATCTTTTGTCGGAGGTGAAATTAATTACTGAAATGATGTTTTGCCCCCTGACTAGCCTGTTTCTGTTTATACTTTTAACAGTCCCGTTCAATCATGCCCATTTCACTACACATACTTCTTTCCTTTTGTGTTTCAAAGTTTTCTTCTTGCCAATGTGATTTTCTAAAAAATAAAAATAAAAATCACTTGGGTCTGCTCTCTGTCTTAGGAGGTACTTTCGAGGTTTCACGAGCTGACTTGTCCTCCTCGGCAGGGTAAATACAGCCGGACTCACCAGCCCTCTGGGTTTATTGTGTGTGTGTGGTGATCTCAGGCCCAGACCGTTTCGTGCAGACAGAGCCAGGGCGTCCTGGTCCGGAGAGGCCGGGACGCAGGGATTCTGTGAAGCCGTTTCTGCTCCCTGGGAAGCGAATGCTTCGCGCCACGCCGTCACTGCTGGAGGGAAGTCAAGATTCATACAGATGGCTCTTCCGGCTTATCACAAACAGACATCTTGTCGGCGAACAAGTGTGCCTTTCACCCCGGCCTGCGAGGCGGCGGCCCCTCGCGCCCTGCGCCGCTGCGGTTTGGGCGGGGAGCCGGCCTGCTCGAGCCCCTGCACAGCGTGGCTTTATCCGCCGGGCCGGCGGGGGCTGAGGCCCAGGGCGGTGCCTGCGTGGCTGCCAGCCCGTCACATAGGAGGCCCAGGACAGACACAGAATGCACCCTCAGTGCGCGCTGCCCCGGGGAGGACAGAGGGGTGCTGTGGGGCGCCGAGTCCCCGGGGCCAGGGCTCTGCACCGCTCCCCCCTGCACAGGAGCACGGTCTGCGATGACACGTAGGGTGGTCCCCTAGTTCTGTCTACTTCCGCGGGGTGTCAGGCGGCCCCCAGGACAGACGGGAGGGTGCCAGCGGAGAGGAAGATTCCAGAAGATTCTGCATGGGAGGGGCCGCGGCAAGGAACAGCTGAGTCAGCTTCCCAGCTGTGTTATCCAGGGGAGGTTGGAGAGGAGGGTGCTGGGATGGTTCCCGGACTCCTTCCTTCATCCACCTGAGTCAGCTCCCTCTGTGGACACAGCCTCCCCCCCCCTGCCCCCGCCCCTCCAGCCAGAGCCCCCCGGGGCTGGCTGCCGGGGGAGGCAGGCTCCTCGGGCCCCCCAACACTGAGTAACAGAACAGCAGCACGCGTGGGTGTGTGCTCCGCACACTTGGACTTGGGAAAGGGACGTGTCCCAAAGACCGCGCCTGTGAGGTCGCATCTCCCTGGTCCCCGGCTGACCCTAAGCCGCACAAACCCTCGTTTTCTGCAGCTGCAAAGCAGTGACCCAGTCTACCTCTGCCAAATGAGTTCCTCCAAAACGAGAGCTTTGTTTCTGTCCTGGAAATGAGCTCCAGAATAGCCATAAATGAGCATGTGTTTGATTTCAAGTGCTTTCCCATCAAAGGAGCTGCGAGGGGCCCTTGACCTTGTGTCAGAGCCTCTGACTGCCTCGTCTGCATACCATTCATGAATTCTGCCTCTCGCCTCCCCCTTCCTCGTTTTTATGTGCCGCACTTTGTTCCTCACAGATTTCCCTCCCGACATTTGGTTTTGTTTGTGGCCCAATGAGACGTCTTTCGTTTGGAAGGGCAGGGATCTGCTCTTTTCCCGGGTCGAGCCTTGGACGCTCTGCAACGGTGGGGCCCTGAGCTGGTGGGCGCTTTCCGTGCCGGGACGTTTCCGGTCACGTTGTTGTCGCGGGATCTTTTCCTCCTTGTGAGCCCGTCTCCCCTGCACCCCCTTCCTCGTGGGGCTCAGCCCAGGACTCTGCGTCACGGCTTCGCCTGGGCTCCGAGTAGGGTGGTTTTCCGAGACAGGCCTCCAGAGGCAGAACCGTGGGCAAAATGGCCTTGGGAAGTGTTTGCAGCAAAGACCGTGTTATTGTCATTGCCTCCATGCTCGGTGTCCCTGGCCCAGGACAGAAGGCGGAGGAAACACCCATTAACACTCTCCGATCTAAGCAGTGGGATTTTAGGGAAAATGTCATATGGGCCCGGTAATTAAAAAATAATCATTTTAGTTTGTTAGCTCCCTTTTTAATAAGCTTTCAAAGAAAGGGACGCCTGGCTGGCTCCGTAAGAGGAACGTGCAACTCTTGATCTCCGGGCTCTGAGTTCCAGCCCCACCTGCATGGAGAGATTACCTACAAATAAATTCTTGGGGCGCCCGGGGGGCTCCGTTGGTTAAGCGTCCGACTTCGGCTCAGGTCATGATCTCATGGTTTGTGGGTTCAGGCCCCGCATCAGGCTCTGTGCTGACAGCTCGGAGCCTCGAGCTGCTTCAGATTCCGTGTCTCCCTCTCTCTCTGCCCCTCCCCTGCTCACACTCTCTCTCTCTTTCTCAAATACATAAAACATTTAAAAATATCAAAAATTATATCTTATTTTAAAAGCTTTCAAAGATGAATAAAAGTGTTGAACAGAACAATAAAAATGAAACTAATTTATAACAGCTCTAAACGAACTAAAGAAAATGGAAAAATCCTAAGTGCTTAGAAAAAGACTGGACGTTGGTCATATCTGCCCTTTCATCCACGAGAGTTTCACAGAGGTTATGCACGTGTGCATTTTTTCAGACGCCCATGTGTTTTCCTGATTCAAGACACCCGTTTTATTTTTTATTTTTTAACGTTTATTTATTTTTGAGAGCGAGAGAGAGCATGAGCAGAGAGAGAGGGAGACACAGAATCTGAATCAGGCTCCAGGCTCCGCGCTGTCAGCACAGAGCCCGACGCAGGACTTCAACTCACGAACTGTGAGATTATGACCTGAGCCAAAGTCGGACGCTTAAGGGACTGAGCCCCCCGGGAGCCCCCAGGTTCCCACTCTTACACACTGCCCTGTGGGGCTCAGGACTCGGTGGAGACACAGCCCCACTGCAAGTCGTGTTGTCTCGGCTTGCTTCTTTCCATCAGTTCTTTCTCTTTTAGTTTATTTACAATGTATTTATCATGCTGGAATGCAGTATAATTAAACTGCCTCCTGCCGAGTTTCTGAGTGTGTGCTACAAGCCTCAGGACACAGAAAAATAAAAGACAGTTCGTGATCTCAAAGATTCCCTAGTCTAATGGGGTGGGAGCCGCGATCTCTATAATTAGGTAATTCAGTGCGCAATTACACGGCACAGCGCGGAAGTGTGAGGAGAGAAAGAAGCAAATACGGGAGGAAGCACTGGCTGGGGCGGGGGAGGAAAGCCTCACAGAGGCAGTGCTAGGTAAGGGGACGTGTTCAGGACACTTTATACCGGAAAGCAACACGTATGGAGGGAACACACAGAAAAAGGAACTAAAAGGCCCACGTGAGGGGCTTTCGTGCCAAAGACGTTTGGTCTTCTCATGCACAGTAAATAAAATCTGGAGGCTGGACAATAGTGATCCGTGTTACCTTGTTGCGAGACATGTGGTACGGGGTCCCTAGCACGCTGTCGCTTTGGGAAGGATCAGGAAAGAAAGCTGCAGTCCAGCTGTTCCCATCTGCATTTGATAAATTACAACACAGAAGACACGAGTTCGGAAAAGAATGGGCTGCTTTGTAATCAGAATCTTAGAGGGAACACGGACAGCTTTAAACCTGCAAGGTGGCGGGGCGCCCGGGGAGCCCAGTCCGTTAACTGTCGGACTTTGGCTCAGGTCATGATCTCACGGTTTGTGAGTTCGAGCCCCGAGTCGGGCTCTGTGCTGACAGCTCAGAGCCTGGAATCTGCTTCGGATTCTGTGTGTGTCTCTCTCTGTCCCTCCCCTGCTCATGCACTCTCTTTCTCTCTCAAAAATAAATACACACTTAAAAAAATTAAAAAAGAAAACAGTTTAAAAAAAAACAACCCTGCAGGGTTGAAAAATGAATCAGGGTTTCACCCAATCAGAAGTGTGCCCACTTCTGTGTATAATAGCACCTTGGGGGAAAGACCCAATGGAACTTGAATCCCCTTTGTAAAAACCCCTGAAAGAGGTAAGGTGGACAAACGGGCTCCCAGAAAGAGCCCAGAGTCCCTGAGACTGAGTTTAGGGAGAAGGAGCAGCCTGGATCAGCCATCATCCTGCCGTGGTAAAGATATTTTAACTAGAGTTGGAGGGATGCTTGTTATGCAGTGGCAGCTGACGGATCCATAAAATCAGAGCCACTGTAGCTAGAGATTGAAACGATCAAATATGTTTGAGGCACTTGAGGTGCGTAGGGCTGGCAGGGAGGAGGAAGGCCAGTCACAGGTGTGAGAATCCAGATAGCGGCTAGCGAGCTGTTGGCCTTTTAGAGCCTGTGCTACTTGCCTGGGCCACTGTAACAGTTACCGCAAAGCGGGCAACTTCGAAGAACACAAATGTGTTGTGCCACGATTCTGGAGTCCGGTGTGAGTTTCACTGGGCTGAAGTCGAGGTGTTACAGGGCAGGTTCCTTCCACTCCACTGGGGGACCCTATGCCTCGTTTTTTCTGCCTTCCGGTGCGCCTGGACTCGTGGCCCTCTCTGCACCTTCAAAACCCATCCTTCCAAGCTCTGCCTCCATGTCGCACAGTCTCCTCCTCTGTTTTCATATCTCCCTCTGCCTCCCTTTTATTTGCTTCCTTGTAATAACCTCTGTCTCATCATGAAGATTCTCTGGTCCGCGGTCATGGTCCGTCTGGTGAGACCTCATTCCCCCAGTCTGCTTTAGGTCGTTGAGCTTGCTTTAGAAATCCGTGTAAAGTCTGGCAAAGGAGGAGCGTCCGGGGGGCTCGGCCAACAGCTAAGCTTTCGGCTCAAGTCCTAATCTCACAGTTTGTGCATTCAAGCCCTGCCTCGGGCTCTGCGCTGTCAGCACAGAGCCTGCCTGGGAATCTCTTCCTCTGTCTCTGCCCGTCACCCAGACGCACACTCTCTCTCAAAACAAACAAATATTTAAAGGCTGGCAAGTGAGTCTGGGCACAGAGTGCATGATCCGTCTTATTTGAAATTCAAGAAACATAACTCTGTGCAAACAGAAAGCCGATTGATGGTCTTCAGGTGCTGGGGAGGGGGCCGGGCATCGATGCTTATGGGGACGGGGTCTCCTTTTGGCAGGGATGGGAATGTCCTGGAATCAGATAAGGTGGTGCTGGCCCAGCCTCGGGAGGGTGCTGCATGCTCCTGAGCTGCAAGGTTGGAAGCAGTTTTCTTTATATGATGTGAATCTCACCTCGACGTTTACAAAGGGGAACACGTAGGTGGCCCCGCAGGAGAGGCGGTCAAGGGGGAGACTGGAGTGAGGGCCAGGAAGACACGGTGTTGGCGGACCCGGGAAGGGGTGCTGGAAGGGCGAGGTGGCAGGCGGGGAGGAGAGGCGTGCACCCCGGCAGAGGGCCCTTCTCTGGGTGCACACGGTCTCCCCGTTGCCGCTGTGGAGGGGGGGCCCTGCCGTGCTCTCCTGGCTTCTCTGCAGCTCAGGGGGTCTTCCAGGGCCCCCCTGACACTCGCTGCTGCCGCCACTGACAGTGCTTCGTGGTTGCTCATCATTTCCCTCGTAACTGTGACAACCATCGGGGCTGTCAGTCACCTTCACCAGCCTCGTTTACGGGATGGAGCCACCAGGCATCTGGGGCTGTTGACGGGGCGGCTGCGCGTCACGGTTGTGGGAATGAAAACCCGGTGAATGTGGCCACAAGCCCCGTGTTGCCTCTGAAAAGCAAAGCGCTGTTCAGATGTGAGTGACTGTTCCCTTCACCCTGGACGTGTGGGTCGGCGGCAGCCCCAGAAGTCATGCCCACGGCTCAACTTCCAAAGCTGGGAAGGGGACCCTCGTTGGAAATAGGTCTTTGCCGACGTGATAAAGTGAGGGATCTGATATAAGACCATCCTCTGGAAAGGGTGGCTCTAAATCCAGTGACAATGTGCTTAGCAGAGAAAGAAGAGAGACACAGACACAGAGAAGGCAGAGACAGGAGGGACGTGGCCACAGCCCAGGGACACCTGGAGCCGCAGAAGCTGGAAGAGGCAGGAAGGACCCTCCCCTGGAGCCTCTGGAGGGAGCACAGCCCTGCCCTGCCTGGATCTCAGGGGTCCTGCCTGGATCTCAAGGGTCCTGACTGGATCTCGGTGGCCATGCCTGGGTCTCAGTGGCCCCGCCTGGATCTCAGTGGTCCTGACTGGGTCTCAGTGGTCCTGTCCCCCCTGAATCTCAGACTTCTGGTCTCCAGAGCTGGGACAGCATGGATTCCTGTGGTTTTCTGCACCTAGTTTATGGGCATTTGTTATGTATGTCCCAGGAACTAACTCCCTGGGTACTCGTTAAAATGGGAAGATTCTAGTGAAATAAAACCAGAAATCTGTCCTTTGATCCGGCTGGTGGAGGTCGCCCTCGAGGGAGCTCTGAGAAAGTCTGTCTCGTGAGCACACTCACCCATGTCGTGTGTTTTAAACGTGGGGGAGTCAAGGCAGACTAACCCTTCTCCCAGAGAAAGCCGGGGATGCTGCCCCCTGGCCTCATGAGAGCCGGAGTGTTTGTTTGGTTTTGGTTTCTGTTTCGTGTCTGTTTTAAGGAGCAGCCGTGGGTGTTTGCTCTGCTCTTTCAGTGACTAGACACGTATTTGCTCCTGGAAACGTATTTCCCTGCTCCCGACAGCGAGTCTCTGGGCCGGGCCAGGAGTGGAGAAAACTGCCCGCTGCGGCCTCTCCCGGGGCTCGACTAGCGAGGGTCTCCATGTGGCGCTCACAGCCACGCGCCTCAGCAAGCCCTGCCCGGGACAGAGCTGAGGTGTGGGGGCCGCCTCGGGTCCCGCGGCCCACGGGGGACCCATGAGCCCCCGGAGGCGTCCGCCTTCTGGCCCCCAAGCACGAAACTTCCCGGACGGGCTTTGTCTCGTCTTTAATTCGCGGGACTGCGTCCCGGTGCGTCAGAGGAACGCCACCGACTCGGACAAACCCCGCTTGGTGCCGGGCCCTGCTTGCCAGCCCTCGTTGGCAGAAATAAAAGTGACGTCGAAAACGCCCCTTTTCCATTTTCATCTCCGGTCGAATTCTCCGCTGACCCCTGGCTCCCACGGCTGCGCTTCAGGGCCTGATGATCAGGAAAAGTATTTTGTATTTGGATGATCCAATTTCCTTACTCGCCTTCAGCAACCTTCAACTCAATTTCCTGTCCCCGGAGACAGTGTATATTATAGAACAGAATCCAATTCCTTATTCGTAGGGAAAAAGTTCCAATTTAATCTGAATATTCAGTGCCCGGCACTGGTCAGGGTGATGGATGACGTATGGAAATGCTTCAGGTTCGGGTAATCAAATGGCAGAATGCACTCCGGTATTGAAAGGAATAATGAAGTCTATTCAATATTCTATAAAGTGCAGGGGCGCACATTACACCGCGCAGACCCTGCGTTTCCTTATTGCCTTCCCCACGCCAGCTCCGCGGCCAAGATAAAAAAATAAATAAACCAGTCCAGGGTGGCCGCAAACGCGGGATTAATGACCGCGAGAGCATGTGAAATGTAACAGGTGCGCCGGGCCGCGGCGGCGGCCGCCTGCTGCTGTGTCCCGGGACAAAGACACATGGCGGAGACAAGCGGGTGTCCTTGTGACAAAGGGGATGCTTCCGGATCCGCCGCACGGAGACCTGTCTCTGGACACGGCCCTAGGGAACGGGGAAGATTCGTCCTTGGGGTGAGGGAGAGTGGGAGGCGCCCCCTACCTGCGGTCCCGCTGCAGGTGGGAAAGCCTCCGCCCCAGGAGGGGGACCCCAGCCTCTGGCCCACGCGGGCAGGGTCGGTGGCGTGGGCGGGACTGGGGTCCTTGGGCATGCGGTGGTGTCTGGGTCAAGCATCAGAACCTGAACATGGCAGAGCTGGCCGCAGGTGCGCAGGGAAGTGTAGGTGGGGGGCGGACCGCGGCGTTTTCCATCCTGCTCCCCGCGTGACTCAGCCTGCTTCGGTGGCGTCGGAGGCCATGATCCCCTGTCTCCAGACGCCCAATGAGAGGGCCCCGCTGCGTTTTCGGAGTGGGGGCCTTGATTCCCCGGGAGCGCTGGGCGGGAGGCTCGTCAGGGACAGGTCAGTGGGAAGACACCAGGGCTGACCAGCTCCGCGGCGGAAGCCTGGCTCTCTGGCTGGGGTTTCCAGAAGGAAGACTGTTGGCCTCTCAAAGTCCCATTGGGACATAGGAGCTTTCCGCCAGCGTCCCACGTACACACCGGCGTCTGCTCCATCCCCGGACGGCAGAGCGGACCGTTAGACCCCAGACCGGCGGGACCGGAGGGCAGAGAGGACCTAGATGCACGGTGACCTGGACGTGGATGGGGTGTCCGGCGCCCTCCGTGAGCCCACCGCCCTCGGCTCACACGTGTGACCCCACAGCGGCCTGGACGCAGACCCCACTCTCCCGTGGGACCTGGAGCCGTGTGCACTGGTTCCCCGCGTCACAGCTTTCCCTGCATACGCCTCTTCCGTCTTCACATCTCTGAAGCTTTTTTATTTAGGTAAAACACACAACATACAATTAACAATTTCCTTTCCTTTCATTCATTCATTCGTTTATTTTAAGAGCGGGACAGAGCGTGCACCCCCACGAACAGGGGAGGGGCAGAGAGGGGAGAGCACATGCCAGCGCAGAGCCCAGCGTGGGGCTCGATCCCGTGTACACGAGATCATGGCCTGAGCCCAAAGCAAGGGTCAAACTCTCAACCGACTGAGCCCTCCAGGCACCCCAGAATTAACCGTTTCCGAGCGAACAATGCCGTGTCGTTGATCACATTCACAACAGTGTACAGGCGTCACCCACATCTGGTTGCAAAGAAGGACAGCCCGCCCCTTGCCGGTCAGTGTCCTTGCCCAGCCCCAGCCCTCCTGACCCGGAATGTGTTTCCGGCCCGGGATCCGGCCCGTCCTGGACGTTTCATAGAAACAGGATCACGCGCTCCGGGGTCCCGTGTGTCAGCGTCTCTCCCTGAGCGTCGTGTCTTCCAGACCCGCCGCGTCACAGCAGCTGTCACACCTTTCTTCCCCGTCGTGGCCGAGTTACACTCCCCTGCACGGATGGACCACACGCGGTCCGTCCCTCCGTGTCTGCACACGTGGGCTGCTTCCGCGGTGTGCCTGTTCTGAGTGTCGCTGCTGCGAAACGCGTCATCCGCTGCCTCCCCGTCCCCCACCCGGTGGCCGGGGCTCTGCCTCCGCCGCTTGGCACTCAGTTTCCTGCTTGGTGACATCATCACAGCCCTCACCGTGCAGATGCTCATGAGCATTCGGCGACCTCACATGACCTTTCTGCGGCCTCAGAATAGGGTTCTATTTGGAAATCAGGTGTTTGCAGACAGAAAGAAGGGAAGGATCTCTACATGAGCTCATCTGGGATGAGGGTGACCCTGCATCCAACGACAGGTGTCCTTGTAAAAGACAGAAGACGACACACAGACACAGTAGAGAAGCCACGTGAAGATGGAGGCAGAGACCGGAGGGACGCAGCCACCAGCCCAGGGACGCCTGGAGCCCCAGAAGGTGCAGGAGGCAGGAAGGACCCTCTCCTGGGTCCTCTGGAGGGAGCACAGCCCTGTCCCGCCTGGATCTCAAGGGTCCCGTCTGGATCTCAGGGGTCCTGCCTGGATCTGAGGGGTCCTGCCTGGATCTCAGGGGCCCTGCCAGGATCTGAGGGGTCCTGCCTGGATCTGAGGGGTCCTGCCTGGATCTCAGGGGCCCTGCCTGGATCTCAGGGG